>JAQQSW010010276.1:0-13029 GCA_028646575.1 Pseudocheirus occidentalis | reverse complement strand
CTGCTTGTACATGGCATTACACATGGGCAGAACTGAAAGTAAGATTTTTACTAAATACTCGGGAGAAGAGAGCTGAAAAGGGCAACTTAAAGTGAAGACTTTAAGAGTTACAAAAACAGATGAATAATCATATACTAACAATCCCCTACTCAAAAGCTTGTAGAAATAGGTCTATATTGAAATAATAATTGAAATTTATGAAACATATTTGATATTCAATCAAGTTCATTAAAACTGAATTATTATAAAGATTCCTTTATGAAGGACAAAAAGTTTAAGCTTTTTTTCTTTTTCTTCTTTTCTTCCTTTTTCAAATAGGACCTTATACTAAGAGACCTTATACTCCTCACTTTACAGATATGGAATTTGACTTCCATCAAATTAAGGTTACTTAAGCAATATCTTATGACCAGGAAGCATAACAGCTGATATTGGAATCCAAATACTCTGACCTCAGTTCTAGTCATGTTTACAGTACACCATACTGCCTTGTTTATAAATTCAATGCATTTATTGTCAGCTTACAAATATTTGGTGTTTTTTGTCAGTTCTTGAACTGAATCTACTTTTATGTGAAGATGCCAATCATATCTTTTTTTTTTCTTCTGTTCTCTGCTTTATGTTTTTGATTCACAGAAAGGGAAGACTTGCAATGTGTGATTTATTTAGAAACTGTGCTATTTGCAAATTAAATTAAAATGTAAACATTGAATTTATCAGACCCTATTGCTTCCTCAATTTACCAAGCTTGGGAGCACCTCCATAGACACCCATGACACAGATGAGAAATACCTCAAAATCATTAAAGTATTTTGCAACATGACCAATTTCCCACAAAAGAAGAATTTATTGTGATTCTAAGAAGACAGGTGTTTCCTAGGGTACAGTATGAAAGAGAGGAAAAAGAGAGATACAAACAAAAATATATATAAAAGGTTGGACTATGTGAAAGAAATACATAAGAAGTAGTAAGAACAAGAAATGGAAAGAGGTGAATCTTTAGCTTTCAACAAAATGCTTTTAAGTATTCTAAAAATATATTTAAAAAGGAAAAAAAACCTTTGTATTAGAAAGCAAATATGAATAGCCATTGGATTAAGTGACAATGATCTATGAAATCAGTCATTTAATAACCACCTAACCAACTATTCAGTAAATATTGTTGAGCATTCCTCTAGGTACTTATAAATCTTCATTGAAAGAAGTGGTTGCCATTCTCTGTTTAAGTCATTTGTCTAAATGACATCTTCACTTCTGCTTCCCCTCAAAACAAAACTTGTTGTGTATTGCAATTGCTTCAATCTAGACTGGAAAATATGGATATGTGGATGAAATAGTAGACTTTTTACTTTGTAAACCTTTGACTGTCTTCTAAAAGGAGGTTCACTGCTTTTCTACTAA
This sequence comes from Pseudocheirus occidentalis, assembly GCA_028646575.1. Taxonomy (NCBI): domain Eukaryota; kingdom Metazoa; phylum Chordata; class Mammalia; order Diprotodontia; family Pseudocheiridae; genus Pseudocheirus; species Pseudocheirus occidentalis. The sequence continues at coordinate 11,628 of JAQQSW010010276.1, read as the reverse complement.
GAAAGAAATATATTCTAGGGAAGTAGCAGTGCTAATCCATTCAGCCAATAGTGAGGGAGAAGAGGGAATTGTAAGTAAGGGGAGAAGTAATCTATTTCCACTCTCAAGCACACATGAGGTATTAAAGTATACAACCAAAGTTATTTCCAGAGACTGAAATGAAAGTGACAGTGAATTGGAAGAAACATTCAAAACATTATGAGAAAAAAATCCAACAGGCAATGTAGAAAAGGATATATTGGGGAGAATGTGCTTCTCTACATGCATTGGGAAATTAAAGATGTCCTTCTTGATCACAATTGGTAATATTATGAAAAGAAATTTTAAAAAGAAATAAAAAATCACAACTTCACTTAGTTCACCATGGCACAATGATGTCAAAATATATAATAGCTCTGCCAATCATTCTTTTTCTATAGAATCATGAAAAAATGGTCTTAATAAGGATTATTCATTTTTATATCTAAATCGTTCACTATACTTATCAATTACTTTGACATAAAAATAAGGATATTCTCTAGACTATAATTCATCTCTTCTTATATATTCAGCAATGACATTCAATTGGACTTCCATAACCTATAATATTTATTGTTATTCTTTTGTATTTTTCATTTTTGTGGGGTATTAAATGTATTAAATGTACCTCACATATCTTACCTGGCCACTTCACCCTGTGGACTGACATTTTGTAAAGCTTAGCTGATTTCTCATCTCTTTTGAGATTCAGCTTCCTTAATTTACTTACTCCATTGTTTTTTCTTTATCAGTTGTGAAGATTGCATTTACCTCCTCAGCAATCATATTGTTGACTTGTCTAAGAAAAGGTTTACAAAATAAACATCAAAGTGGGGCAGAGAAAAACCTATATTTATTTTTTGCATCTCTTCATACCCTCTACCCCTCATACTAACATTCTCTAGTGCCCTGCCTCTCACAATTACTGATTTTTGTGCAAATGAGGAAAGTTGTAGATTGGCAATTTATAGCTTTGGGAATCTTGATGAAATTTCTTTGAAGCCATTTTCATTAGCTCTTAAAATTGTACTTCTGCCTTTTATTTTTGGACCCCTAGTGGTTCACTCTCCTGTTGAGATAATCACATAATACACTAAAGGGAACTTTGGAAAATAGGAAGAGATTACTATCAGGTCTACCTAATAGTAGTCATTTGGGAGGTTGATATTTTTAACAGCAAGCAAAGTAATACTTTGCTGCTTGTTTCAGCTATTCAAGGGCCTTTGAGCCTGGCCTTTGATTGTATCAAGTCTTTGTTGGAAACAGTATACATTGTGTTGCCCTTAATAGGCCTAAGGGAGTTTGAGGATCTACCTGCCCTTAATAGGCCTAAGATTGTAATCACATGGAGCCCATGGTAGGAGAAACTTGCTGAAAAAGTGGAACAGAAAAGGTGTAACAGAAAGGATCAGAACAAAGAAAAGCTCAAGAATGAGCTGGGACCAAGTAAAAATAAGGGGGAAAATGCTTGTGATTTTGGTACTCTGTCTGTTCTGTCTATTTTGATGTTACTTTGTCAGAATGCAGAATTCTATCTGTTGAAAGAGGACTTTACTGCAGTTACAGAAGCCGTGAAAGAGCACTTTACTATTGTTACAGAAATCCTGGGACTTTAATATTTATTTTGTCTGATTTCCCAGGAAAAAGCCGTGTCTGCTGATTTGTGTTACTTTGTCAGGCAGAAAGTGAATTGATATGCTAGTGCTGGCAATGTTATGCTAAAGTATGAAATAGGAGTGGGAAAAGGAGAAACAGAGACAGAACAGAGTAAATTATCTCATATAAAAAGAGACAAGACAAAACTCTTACAATGAGGGGGAAGAGCAGGAAAGTGTAAGGGAATGGGTCAACCTTACTTTCATTGAATTTGATCTGAGGAGGGAATAACACACATACTCAATAAGGAATCTTATTCTACAGTAAAGTAGGAGGGAAAGGGATAAGAGGAGGGATAATAGAAGGAAGGGCAGATGGGGGAGGAGGTAGTAAGAAGCAAACACTTTTGAAAATGGACAGGATCAAAATAGAAAATAAAATAAGGCAGGGACAGGAGAGGATAGAGGGAAATATGGTTAGTCTTTATATAATATTATATAATTTATATATATTATATACTTTATAAATATATATATATTTATATACACATAAATATAACTATATATATAATTTATACAATTACTTTGGAAACACTTTTCATAACTGTACACCTACAACATATATTGAAATGTTTGTGTTCCCAATGGGGGTGGGTGAGGAGGGGAGAAGGGATAGAATCTGGAAATCAAAGCTTTAAAAACAAACATTAAAAAAATTGTTTCTTTTACATTCAAATGGTAAATACATCTTGCCTTAGTAGAGAGTTAGAGAGTGGGGAGGGATGGGTATATGATATGAGAGAGAACAGATTGGGAGTAAGGGTAGTTAGTAGGCTCTCTATCTTGGAGTGTGGGTAGGGGAAAGTTGCGGAGATAATTTGTAACTCAAAATCCTGTGGAAGTGAGTGTTGAAAATTTAAAATAAATAAGTCAATTGGTGTAATAGTAATGTAATTTGATTCCTTTATATTGGCAAATATAACAGGTACTTAGTACTTAGTAATTAATCAAGAAACAGAATGTCAGAACCCCTGTTCCTGAACAATCCTGTTGCAACAGAAAGGGGCTGAAACAGGAAATACCTGAAACAGCAAAGAACTAATGTTATGTGTGTATATAAGGAGAAGCCCCTGTGGGGTCAGACATATCTTCTTGGAGCCAGGTTCTGGAGGTTGAGGAAGGGAGGCCTGGCCTGGAATGATTTTTATTTTTGAGAACCTGGATGAAGTGATTTTGATTCTGGGAACCAGTTGAAACTTCTCCTGAATCCAAGGGCCAGTTGGAGCTTCTGAAGCACTGCTGAGTCTGTGGGCCAGCTAGAGCTGCTGAGGATTTCCAAGGACCAGCTGGAGCTGAAGAAGACTGAGGAAGCTTGACTGTGGTGCTGGTATTTTATTTTGTTTGTAATTTTGTTAAGCCTTAACTTCCTGGGAACAGAGACTGGAGGATTTAAGGTGGACTTGACTCTGTGAGCTTCAGCTTGGAACAGGAGCTGCACAAGGAGCTGGGAAGATTTTTCCTTTGAACCTAGTTGACAGTTTGGTGAATCCAGGTAGGAGCTGGGACCATAGAAGAAGATACAGGGAATCTGAGAACCTTCCCCAAGTCAAGCTGAAAGAAGATTTTACTTGGATACTTTGTACTGACTGAGAAGATTGTGATTTACTTGTAGCCTAGGGGTGCATGGCCTGTGTATTTTCTGATAATTGAATAGTCAATGATCACTAAATGGTGACTGATTTGTAACTTAGTGTTCCCCAGGAGTGGAAAACTTTGACTTTTGTATCTTGGGACCCTTAAGGAGAGAAACCTCCTTAAGGATGATTGAATTATTGAGTTGATTGAATGATTGAGTTAGTAAGTGATTGACTGACTAAATGACTATACTTTGTTCTAAACTATGTGACCAGTGTGGTGAAAACTATGTAGCCATTTTAGTGGTAAGTTGTTGTGAATGCTGTGTTTTTATTTTTTGTGATAAGCTGTAATACTGTGAATGCTATATTTTGATTTTCTGTCAATGTTTTGCCCTGGTTTGTTATTGAATAGAGTGTTCCTTATACTATGTAATAAGAGCCTTGAAAGTTGTTCACAGCAGCCATCCTCTGGAAAGGTGCTAGTGCTTGGCTTAACAATTAGAAATTTTAAAAAATAGCAAGAAGACATATGAAATTGGAATGATTAAACAATGCTGTGGAATACACCACCTGACAACTGCACAGGGACATATAAGGTAGAATTCGGCCCACAGATATAAAGCATAAGTCAATCTGATTTTGGTTGTTCAGTTTCCTGTGGATAATGTATTAGAAATTCTGTTTCAGAGTGAAAGGTAAAATGAGATTCCCTAGTAACACAATCTTCAGGAAAACTTGGTTTAGTGGATAAAGAGCTAGCTTTAATACCAAATAACTCCAAGTTCAAGTTCTCTAATTGATAGATTGGTCAGTTGACATTAGAAAGTAACTGACCTTCTCAGTGCTTTAGGAATGCCTTTAAACTGTAGCAAACATGTTACCTGCAGGTAGAAGGAATAGAAGGAATTTCCTCACCAATGAATTTCTTTTAGCATTGAAATTATGACCTGTTTGGCCTTCTCACACTGAAGATGAATAATACAATCTTTCCATCCTGAAGATCACGTAATAAAAAGAGGTTGATTGGGCATTGAATTGAGTTTCCCAATCACCCCACTCCCCATAGCAAAAGAAAATGAATAAGGAATAGCAAGGAGAAGGAAAATTGACTTAAGAGGGCAAAGGCATAAGATCATGACACTGATATTAATATTGTTAGTTCTGATATTTTTCCTATGTGTATTTATGTGGGTCACTATGGCTTTTGAATAAGCTGACATTTAAATTTTGAAAGTCAACTAATATACCATGCAATATAGCTGATTCACCTTATAGACTCATGTAAACGGTGAAAAATAAAGATGAGAGATACAATAAAGTGAAAATTCCTTATAGTATTTTGCACCTGCTTAAATACCATAGAAATGCTGACATTTAAGACTCTGTTTTGGGAATTCCAGGGGAAAATAATTTTGCTATATTTTCTGGTTTGGTATAGTAGTTAGTATAAAATGCTTCTGTTACCCTTTATATTTAATCCTTTTTAACTCAGTCTCTCTAATTATATCTGAAATTGATGTATAACTAAGATTTATTAGTGTTAACTTTGATTTTCTTCTTTGTGCTGAGAAAGGCCCTGATGATGAGTACCACAAAGGAGACTGCCTATTTTTTGATGGTATCAAAAAATGCTATGATTGCCACTTTTAGTTTTAATTCTCAGCAGTACCCAAGGGATGCCATCTATTTGTCTTGAGAATATATCTATACAGCAATAAAACAAAAACAACAAAACTTTTGGACATATAATAAAAATCTGTACTAATTTTCATGATCCAATTTGATAAAATGAAGATACCTCTGAAATTCTAAAAGCTGGACTTATATTCATTTAATTGGATTGAACTGAATTGAAATGAGTTTGTAAACAGAAATACTGAGTTCAAATTCTAGCTCTGGTTAATTGCAATTTGCCATTTACTAACTAGCTAGGACAGTTTTGATGACTTTGGTAAGGAACATTTTTCTCCTCTTTAAAATAAATGAAAATTTAATCTAAGCTAATTTACATATTCAGTGCCATCCAAATTAAGTTACCAAAAATTATTTTACTTAACTAAAAAAAAATAGAACTTTTTATTTTGGAGAGCAAAAAGTCAAAAATACTAAATGACCTAATAAAACACAAATGTAAAATAAGCAGTACCAGTTCCTAAACTTTATTATAAGGCAGTAATTATAAAAACTCTGGTAATGGCTAAGAAATAAATAGAGGTAGATCAGAGGTACAGAGTAGACATAGAATTTACAGTAAGAAATAAATGTAGTAAATTTGTATTTGACAAGCTTAAATATTTAAACTTGGGTGATAAGAATTCATTATTTGGTTGAAAAACTTGTTGGGAAAACTGGAAAGCAGTTTGGCAGAAACTGGGCATAAAACAATATCTTACACCATTTACCAAGATAAGGTCAAAAAGGATACATGACATAGATGTAAAGAGAGACGTTATATGAAAATTTGAAGAACATGGAACATACAACCTATTGTTCACTTATGAATATGTGAATATTTCGTGAATAAAAAATAGAGAGCAATGTAAGGTGTAAAATGGATATGTTTGTTTATATTAAATGAAAATATTTTGTACAAATAAAAAAAAATGTAGCCAAGATCAGAAAAAAAAACCCAGAAAATTTGTGGGGAGAGGGCATATCTTCAGACAGTTTTTCAGATAAAAGTTTTATATTTCAACTATACAAAGAACTTTGTCAATCTTTGAGAATATTAGTCATTCCCCAAATTATAGAATGCTAAAGTTTATAAACAGGTAGTTTCATGAATAAGAAATTTAAAAAAATTGTACTCATGTGAAAAATGCTCTAAATCATTAATAATTAGAAAAAATGAAAATTAAGACAACCTTGAGGTATCATTTTGCACTTGTCAGATTGGCTGAAATAATTGGAGAGGGGAAATGGAAATGTTGGAGAGGATATGGGAAAAAATTGGGAAACTAATTCACTGTTATTGGAACTACAAACTGATTAGAAAAAAAGAGAAAGGGCATATATATTCTTAAATATTTATGCCACCTCTCTTTGTGTTGGCAAAGAACTGGAAACTGGGGGAATGACAAACAGTTGGGGAATGACTGAACAGGCTGTGATATATGATTGTAATTGAATACTACTCTATCATAAGAAATGATGAGCTCATTGGTTTTGGGAAAAAAAGCATGGATAGAATTGGATGGAATAATGAAGAATGAAATGAGCAGAGTCAAGAGAACATTGTATCCAATAATAGCAATGTCATTTTAAGAACAACTTTAGGCTAAGTTATTTTGAGTATTATAAATATACAAGTTAACTACAAAAGACCTACGAAGGAAGATATTATGTGCATCTAGAGAAAGACTTGATAAATTCAAGCATGTATAGAGTGATTAAAACACACACACTTTTCTTTGTGTCCAATGGTAGCAATCTCTAGGGTGGGGAGGAGAAGAAAAAGAAAGAAAAAGAAAGTTTCATGGTAATTTCATTATATGTATAAAAAGAATAGCAAGTTGTAGATAATAAATTTGCAGTTTTCTGTGCAATAATCTTTTGTATTCTACTATGTCATAGAAATAATGTAATTCCATGCACAAGCAACTTTCCCAAAGATGCTACCTGTGAACAGCTTTTAAGATTCTGATTACACAGAATAGTGAACACTCCATTTATTCCATAACAGATCAAAAGAAAACATTCACAGAAAATCAAGGTACAGCATTCGTGGTATTCACAATATTATATTCACAACAGCTTATCATTAAAATGTCCACATAGTTTTCTCCAAAGTGGTCACAATAGTTTACAACAAAGAACAATCATTTACTATCCCTAAGGAGGTTTGCCTCCTTACTCAGTCCTTCAGTCATCTCAGAGTACAATAGTCAGTCTTCTACTCATGAGGCAACTAGGTTAACTCAATCAGCAATGAGTTACTAGGTATCATTAATCCCTAAGAACAACCATTAGAAAACACACAAATTCCCCACCCCTAGATTATGAGTAAACTACAGTTTAATCACAAGTTCTTAGCAATCTCTATTCCTTGGGAGACAAAGCTCAACAAAGCCATGACATACCTTGCCAGTGTCCTCTTCAGTTCACTCTCTAACTGCAGAACAGTATCAGGACCCCTGAAAAAATCAGCAAGACCCTCATCTAGGATTTCTATAAATGTAAAAGAAAATCCTTCCTCAGGGCTTCTGAGCCAACAGAAAGGTTCCAGGACCTCTGCAAAAATAGCACTTTCCTTCACCAGCAGAGGAGCCTGGCAAAATGACATCAGAACAGACAGACAGAATGCAGACAACACAGCAATGTCTCTTTAGTCCTCCAGCAGTTTCGCTGGCCCCAGGATCCAGAAGAAATCTCAGCTTTTTTCCAGAATCAAATTCACTCCTCCTAAGTTTTCAAAATCAAAATCATTTTATCCAGCCTAGTGGTGGTGCTGGGGGTGGGGAGTGGGGGCAAATTTTCTCTTCAGCCTTTCCAGCAGCAGCAACTTCAGCCTTCCCAGGACAAGCACCTTCAGTCTCTACCAGATTCTGGTCTCATGAAATTCTGACTGTGAATCTCTGGGGCTTTTCTTAAATACACACAGAATTAGCTTCCTAATTCAGCCAATCCATTCATGTTATATCAGTAACCAAAGACAAGACATCATATCTTCTGTTTCCCCAACAGTGGCTTGATCAATTAGTAACTGCTGAGTACCTGCTACCTTTGCTTAACTGAAAAAAGTGCTAAGTACCTGCTTACTTGACATAGCAAAATGGGTCTTCAAATTCATAATGTAATTGCCATTACAAATGATCATTTTATTTCAAAAATTAAAAATAAAATAAATTTAATTTTTAAAATTACATGCATAAGATAATACAATATGTATAGGATACAAATGCAAAATGCATAGGATAATGCAATATGTAAGTCCTGAGGTTGCTTTAAGAAACACATGAGATAATGTGTGCGTGTGAAGATATCTTGTCACTATAAATGACCTTATTAATGCCAACTATGATGAATATATTATTTTAATTTTTATTTGTTCTATGAATATGATTTGTATATCCAAAAAAGGCTTCTATAGCAAATTATGCTGATAATTGGATACCTACAAGCCACAATTCTACTCTGGCTTATTTGTAACACCATTTCTAGCTCTGCATAGCCAAATATGGAAGAGATACTTAAAAATAATTTTAGGTCTCTTACCCCAAACCAAGGAAACTGGCATTAAGTACACTTCACTCACCCAATCAAAATGGTGAATGAAGTTGGTGAGCATGTCCAATAGAAGCATCCTATGATAGTTTTCTTCATCTCCACAGAAATATCCATTTCTGTATTTTCACTTCTCCATTTCATTCTGAGATCATGGCTGAGGCAAAGCACTTGCATTTTAAAGAGGGAAAACAGTTCCATAAAACTGATCAACCTTATATTAAGGCTCTCTGTCTTAGAATAACCTGCCACATTACCAGCTAATTTACGTAGCTTTTAATTTTCTATTTCCAATTGACTTCATTAAGGATTAGACTTTTCATGGAAATGTTAACAACTGTATGATATCAGTGAATTAACTCCCTTATTTTCTACATAGGCCATTCCTTTCTCCAATTAACTAACTGTTTTCCCTAAAAGTGGGGTTGACATTTCTATGTTCAAAATTATATGAAAATAATTTGAATTCCAGTTATAAGTTTCTCTGATCACTAATACCTGATGATTTCTCTACGTATTACTAGACATCAATATTGTATAAATGTACATGTTAGAGATGTTAAATGCCTTTAGGTGAGTGGTTTTGAAGAAATTTACATTTTAAACATAGTTGAGTAAGACACATAGAATCAATACCCCTGGAATAATTCTTATTTCTTAATATTCCTACATTTGGGGTATAATAATTGCTTCTTTTTGTTTCTTTTTACTATGAAAGAATCTATTTTGAAACTTTCCTCCTCTTCCAGCTCTAGAATTCCCTAATATTTTCACTCCTTTGATTAATTCCCTTTCCTTGTGCATAAATGCACTAACATGGAAGATGTCACTCTGAAGTAATCATTAGCTGCTCATCCAAAACGAACATGAACAGCAAATGCAGCATTAGCTACTTAAATTCAAATGATGCTTAGCTGGTATCTATAAAAGTCAGAAATACAAATGATAACAGAAGAAGTGCTATACAATTATACAGAAAACATAATAACCATTATATATCAGAAGAATATCTCATAGACTCATTTAAAGGAAACTCTTAGATATAAGAACTTTCCTATAACTTTACAATCTGACATCAAGAAAGGAAAAGAAAAATAAATAAAAAGAAAATAATGAGGGTAATATCTTGGAGAAGACAAATTCGTGAGGAGTGGGGATATATGGCTATAATCCCTGTTAACTTGGAAGGCTTAGGCTAGTGAGCCATATGGGTGTGAGGGTGAGAGGTTTGGGGCTAGAGTTGATTAGGTATCCATAGCAACTCTGACATCAATATGATGAGTGCGTGGGAAGGATGTCTGAAAAGAAACAGAACAGGCCAAAAAGTAAACAACAGATTAAAACTTTTATGTTGATCAACAATGGTGTGTGCTGTGAATGGTGTATAAATGTTTGCTATACTTACAGTCTAGGTAAGATAAGGAGATAAAGAAGAAGGAGGAGGAAGAGGAGGAGAAGCTAAATAAAATCTGATGTGTTCTTTCATTTTATTTAGTGTGTAACATAGAACTATGAATGAAGTGGTGAAAATTTCGTTACTTCTATTTTTCCAGTGAAGAAATATGGCTTAAGAGAAATTTTGATTTTTCTTTGAATGAAATTTTATTGCTACAGGAGAGTTAAACCCTGTTCCACTATGTTCTGATGCAGTCATGCCCATCATATTGAAAACTTAAAGGTTGCCCAAGATCAAAATCTGAGTGTCCAGAAAAAGTTTTAAATACTTCCCTCCCTGTCACCCACAAAAATGATTTTTCTTCAGTTTTTTGAAGGGCTACAGTTAGTACAGCCCCTGGAACATGGTAGATAATTACTAAATGCTAGTAGATTTACTGTCCTATAAACTGTTTAATCACAGTATCAAAGAGCTCTTGTCTATTGCTTCTCATCCCAAAGGAAAAGAGATTAACCCACTTACTATTCTCTTCACCCCATCATAACACATGTAGGTCAAACTAGCCTGTTTTTTCTTTAATTCATGAGAACCTACCCCACATCTGCATGCTTTTATACATCTGCTATATGTCTAAAATATACTGAGATAGATATACTCTCCTTCAACTTCTCTTAAATATATTCCCTACAACAAGCCTTTCCTGATCTCCTTTGTTGTAAATACCCTCTAAAAATTATAATGAATTTAATTTATATACAGTTAGTATTCACTTATAACATGCACAAACTGTTTTATTTTATTTCTCTTTTTTTCACTTAATAGCATTTTATTTTTCCAATTACATGTGAAGATAGTTTTCAGCATTCATTTTTGCAAGATTTTGAGTTCTGACTTTCTCTTCCTCCCTCTCTTCTCTACTGCTTCTCCAAGAACAACAAGCAATCCAATATAGGTTATACATTTATAATCATGCTAAACATATTTCCATATTAGTAATGTTGTAAAGAAGAATCAGAACATATAAAGAAAAAAAGACATGAGAAAGGAAAAAAACAATAAAATATGAAAATACTGTGCTTCAATGTGCATTAAGACTCCTCATGCTTCTTTCTCTGGTGGTGGATAATATGTTTCATTAAGAGTGTTTTGTAATTGTATTGGATCATTTTATTGCTGAAAAGAGCGAAGCCTATAATAATTAATTATTATACAATGTAGCTCTGTACAATATTTTTCTGGTTCTGCTCACTTCACTCAGCTTCAGTTCATGTAAATTTTGTCATTTTTTTGAGATTTTTAAAATTTGTTTTCTTGTTTACATAATTCATTTTCATGACATTTTTGAATTACAAATTTTCTCCCCATCTTTCCCCTGACCCAACCCTAAAACAGTGATCCCACTGTAAAGCCCCTCCCCTGCTCTGCTCCCTTACTTTCTGGTAGGGCAGGGAGGGTCTCCCTATCACAGCCCCTGTATATCTTAATTCCTAGTTGCAGGTATGGCAGAACTTTAATTTCTAGATGCTTTTGATTCCTCCCTTGTCACCCACCCCTTCTGGAAGGACAATCAATTCAATACAGGCTGTGGATGTGTGATTATACAGGACATCTTTATAGTGGACATATTGTGACAGTGATCATCTATCTCTCCTTCCTATCCCTCCCCCCACCTTGTTCTGTTTTCTACCCTGTCCCTGTCCCTTTATTGAAGTATGTGCTTCCAGCATCCCTCCCTCAGACCCTGCCCTCCCCTCCATTA
>JAQQSW010010275.1:0-13029 GCA_028646575.1 Pseudocheirus occidentalis | reverse complement strand
GGTTTTTCAAAATAATGATTTTAAATTTTTTTTATTTCTCACACTCAATTAATCAATCTATTTAGAGAAACAAATTTCTCCCTAAGATTGTCTTTTGTCTGTATCCCAAAAGTTTCTATATATTTTCTCATTATTGTCATTTTTAATTGAAAATACAGATTGTTTCTGTTGTTTATTCAATTTTATTAACATTTCCTTTTATTTCTTAGATGCTAGGTAATTTGGTTCATATCCATTATGCACTGATATCATTTCACTGACTATAATGTCTTAAGCATTATGTAGTCTCCCTGTTTCTCTTAACCATTTTATTTTTATTGTTGCCATTTATGAAATCACAATTACTAATCTTATTTTTTTTAGTTGATCTGAGGCATAATTCCTATACTATGGTCTATCTCTCTCTCTCTCTCTCTCTCTCTGTCTATCTATCTATCTATCTATCTATCTATCTATCTATCTATGTCTGTCTATCCAGCTACCTGTCTCAGCATATAATTGGATAAAAATAGTTTCTAAATTCCCTTATTTCATCTTCATTTGTTGTGAGTTCTCTTTTTTCATTGTTTGTCTATCCATCCATCCATCCATCCATCCATCCATCTCTCTCTCTCCCTCTCTCTCTCTATCTTTTTATCTGTCTTTCTATCTGTCTGTCTGTCTATCTGTCTATCTGTCTATCTATCCATCTATCCATCTATCTATCTATCTATCTATCTATCTATCTATCTATCTATCTATCTATCTATCTATCTATCTATCTACCTATCCTCTCCCCATCTCTGTATTTCTATCTCTTCTTCTGTGTGTATAGATTGGGCCTGGGCTCTCTTGAGTGATTGTGGGTTGCACTCAGAAAGCACGTTCATATTGTGGGACCTGACCCAGCCCAGTGACCTCCACATTAGATAAGGACAGCTCCAGGCACTCACCACCTCTAGGGAATCTGCCTTCTATTCAGATTCTGCACCAGAACTTTTTATGTCACTGACAAATACCTCTGTTGTGCAGAAATCTCTTTTTCTTTTGTGCCTTCCTAGATACTGAGAATCAGGACAGTTGAATAAAATTATCTGGGACTGCAATTATTAAAGAGTTTTGTATGATTTTAGCATAGGCTTAGGAAAAAAAAACCTTGTTAGGAGAGATCTCGTAAGATGTCTACACTCACACACACATACACATGCCATTAGTTTTACACATTTGACTACAGGAAAGCTTTTCTTGTTTCATGAACCAGATCATGAAAAGAAGCAGTTTCTACCCAGAAAGTTCCTTACACAGATAAAATCACAAATCCAGGGTCCCGCTTCCCTACCCCCAATGCTGTGCAAAGTTTGTAACATTCTACCTAAAAATATTGACTAATAAAGAATAGAATAGTTTTTTTCCTCAATTATTTGTTTGTTTACTCAAAATTGACATTTGCTATGAAATACTGATAATATTTTCTTGTATAGCATTGAGGAGGGTGTGGTGTGAAGGGAAGATGAGAACAGCCCCTGTTCATTTGTATTATACCAATCTAGATAGAGAGCTGGAATATTTCCTACACGTCCTAATCTATCTGTTTGGAAGAGATTAAAGATGAGACACTGAGAAGCTTCCTACTCTTTGGGAGAACATTAAGCTATTATCAGAGGAAGAAGGGAGCATGCAGGGTTGGAGAAAAGCATTAGCAATATTTGAAAATAGGAAATTTGTTCCATGCTCTTGAATCTGATAGTGTTTCAACAAAGTAAACACCAGAAGCAGGTGGCTGGGTTTGGAGGGAGGGTGGAGCACTGAGTTTGGAGTCAGTTCTGGCTTTATTACTCAGTATCTGTGTGATCTTGGGGAAGGTACACATAGCATCTTGGGGCCTCAAGTCCCTACGTAGGGCAGCACGTAAGCTGTCAAGGACCTGCTCTAAATCTAGAATCCCAAAATGCCCTGTAGATCAGGCCGGGTCAGAGGCTGACCTCAAGTGTTAAGTAAGAACAATAAGGGGCAGCTAGATGGCACAGTGAATAGAGCATCGGCCCTGGAGTCAGGAGGACCTGAGTTCAAATATGACTTCAGACACTTAACACTTACTAGCCATGAGACCTTGGGCACTAAGTAACTTAACCCCAATAGCCCTGCCCTCTCCTCTCCAAAAAGCAAAAAATTAAAAAATAATAACAAAAAAAGAACAATCTGTGAACTTAGTCCTACCATTGGCCCATGGGTGTGAGTGTTGTACAAGTCACCCTAACAAATACTCTCTTGCTTCAGACCCTAACAGCCTGATCTCATATCCCACCCAATACTTATATCCACAGGTGCTCCTACATAGACTCCCCATCACCCCTATTATTCTCCACACATAGATTTGTGAACTCAATTAACCGCCCCCCAGTAGAGTGTTAGCTCTTACTTATATGCTAAGAATAATGACTCACATTTAGATAACACTTTAAAGTATGCGAAACTCTTGACATATATTTTCCTGTCTGATCTCATAACAACACTGTGAGGTAGGTGGTAGCTTTACATTTTATAAAATGCTTTTCTCATGATAAATCCATGATGTAGGTAATGTCATCTTACAGATGACAAAATAGGCTTGGGGGGAGGCTTATCCGCAGTCATATAACCGTGTAGTTTGGCCTTAAACCTAGATGGAATCAGAGAACTACTCAAAGCCCCTCATACCTGGATAGGGACATTCCATGCAACATTCTAGCACATGGTCAGTTATCCAGTCTCCCTACTTGAGGAACTCCGGAGATGAAACATTTCATTCTGTAAATGAATCTATTATTATTTTTATATATTATATATTTACATATTTTTTATTTTATTTATATATTTTATTTTATAAATATAAAATATTTTTATGTATAATTTTATATACCATTACTATTTCAGTCCTTCTTTTGTTCTACCGATAAGGATAAATGGTCTTAAATTAGGACAGGTAGGACAAATAAAGAAGGAAAAAGCAAAATTTAAAAAATGGTTCACAGGGATATGAAAGCCAAGATAAGTGAGATGGCAAGATAGCACCTACTTGGCTTTAATAATTTGAAGTCATCAGATTCAGAGAATCTACATTCCAAGGTACTGAAAGATGTAGCCGATTTAATTGATCAATCACGGTTGATAATTTGAAAAATGATAAAGAAGACCACAAGAGTGAAGAGCGAATGTGGAACCAATTTTCAAAAAAAGGTAAGAAGGTAGGTTTTTCAGTTTAGAAGCTGTTGAATTTTTCTTTGATTCCTGGCAAAATTCTAAAATGTATTATTAATGGGGTGGTTTGTGGTACATAGAAAAGGAAGTGGATATCAAGAAGGGTCATCAAAAATAGGCCATTTGAGATTGATCATATATCTTTTTTTTTTTTTTTTTTTTAGCTGATTCTAGAGAGGCGTAATGACTATGGTGGATAGAGAACTGGCTTTGGAGACAGAATTCAGCTCTTACTGACATCTACTGGATGTTTGACCCTGGGCAAGTAACTTATTATGTCAGTGCTCTAATACAGAGGTGTCAAACTCACAACCCAAGCCAGATTAAATTATAATTGGGAAATGTTTCAAAAAAATTTTAAAATACAATTAAATACAGATAATGTTAACTTGTGGTTTTCTAAGACAATATGTGACTTTCAGGGATCTATTTCTATTGGAGTTTGACACCACTGCTCTAAGAAACTCTGTATGACAATAAATTGCAGATCATATAGATAGATGATAAAGTATTTGTTAAATATTTAAACTGTGCTCAATATTCCTTGCCATCAAAAAATTTACATTCTCATGGGGAAAGATGATACAGAAAAAGGAGGTGGCATAAATGTTGTCATGGCGGGAGATATGAAGGGATACCTTGGGAGACCTTGAACCCCCCAAATGATAGCCTGTATTGGTAGAGGAAATTTCCATACCTGGCAGTTCTCTGGTTATAAAATCACAGATCCATTCTCTATCCATTTCTAGACATTATGGGGAAAATGCCAGAAGCCAAAATAAAGCTACATTTTAGAAACGCATATGGCAAAAACTTTTATTCTCCCCTTAAAAGCAAGTTAGAAGGTGGTGGGGCTGATGACAGGACAGATATGTGGATTAAGGACTAATTGAGTGAATACAAACCTTGGGGGGACTCTCTAGCGAAATATTCCTAGGGAACTTTGACCTTATGTGCAACCAGCATTGGAAACCATATCATGCAAAGCAAGAAACTGATGTTTAGGCTGCAGAAAGGACAGCTTAAGTAGAAGGATGGATGAGAAGAAATGACCCGTTGTTGGCCTGGTTTCCTTAGCTCTAAGCATTTGAAGTAAGCAATCTCCAGCTCTAACTCTGAATTCTAAAACATGTCACTAGTAAAGTATTCACAGGACCATATGCCCTTTATTGATCCAGTGAGGGGCAGGTTTTTCTTGAACACTGAAGCACTTTGGAGTATTGCAGTGAAATGAATGGTTTCACTCCCTCATGTTAGAGAATGGATTCCATTTAATGTGTTTGCCTCTCTGTGCTATGATGTTTGGCACTCCAGCACAGAACACCAATAATTACAGCTTTCTTTGAGGTCTTTTAATGAATCCCATTAGGAGAACTGTTTTACTCCCTAAGGGGATTACATGAAAATATGTTTTACCTTTTTCTCTTCACTAGAGTCAGTTAAAATCAGAATAATACCTGGTCAAACCTGATATTCCTGTACAAGGAAGGTGGATTGTTAAACTTCGCTTAGAAGGTATCTTGGTCTGCAATAGGGTGGTTAGGTAATTTCAATATTGTTCCCAAATTGCAGGGTAGGTTGGATTAGCCTAGAGGGTTTTAAGGCATCTGTTTGGAGGCTGTAGAGGTTTCTGAACTACTTTTCTGGCCTTTGGGTGGGTGGGGAGGAGAGAGTTGCCTTGTGGTGTCTGGAGGTGTGTATGTGGGAGGAAGAAGTAGGTCTGCTCCCTAGAGCCATCTGAACCCTGTCCCCTAGTAACATCATATTCTGCCTTCCTACTGCAAACACTGGAACAGTGATTTTATATCATGGGAATTTTCATAGCCTACTTTAGGTCAGGGGCAGCTAAATGGTACAGTGGATACAGTGCTGTACCTGGAGTTAAGAAGATTCATTTTCCTGAGTTCAAATCAGGCCTCTGATCCTTACTAGCTATGTAACCCTGAACAAGTCCCTTCACCCTGTTTGCCTCAATTTTGTCATCTATAAAATGAGCTGGAGAAGGATATAGCAAACCGTTTTAGTGTCTTTTCCAAATGGGGTCACAATGAGTTGGACATGACTGAAATGGTGCAGTTACAAGCTTTAGGTCAAGCAAATATATATTTATGAAGCTTACTATACTAGGGGCAATGTAAAGTCCTAGACAGAGGGCTAGTCTTAGAGGAAGAACTGGGTTTAATTTCTGCCTCTGTCACATGCTAGCTCTGTTACTATGGGCAAGATATTTAACTCCTCAGCACCTCCAGACAATTCTCTAAGTTATAATTGAGTTGCTGGTCTACATTGGTGGAGGGAGTTACCACATTGAGAGTTCTGGCATTGATGAAATCACATATCTGGACTAAAAAATAAAGGAAAACAAACCCAAATGAGTTCAACACTGTCCCAGATGCTCTAGGGGAAACTGAGACATGGAAGACATTGTCTTTGAACTCCCCATCTGGGTGAAAAGACAAGACTTCCTACCAAAAAATACCATTCAAAAACAATGCAACATAGTATCAGGAGCTAAATTGTTCTGTGTAATACTCATCATCTTATCTTGGCATTAAGAATTCATAAAAGGGAAATATTTATGCTAGCTGAGGTAAGTCAGGGAAGATCTGCCTGGATCACAAAGAAAATATAGGTATTGGAATGGTAAAGAACAAAAGGAACAGAATGTGAAGAGAGCTGAAGGTGAGAAGAAGCAAGTTATGGGGCTCAGTGGTGTAACTGCAGTACGATTGAGGATCTTTTATTCAGTACTAGAGGTATACAGGGAAAATGAAGCTTGCCCAGGATGCTAAAAGAGGACTGTACAGATCCCTCCCATGTGTACTGGCCAGCCAAGAACCAAGCAGAAAATTAGGAATCTGGAGCTGTCCAGTGATCTTCTCTTGATCTGCCATCTACAGATGAGGAAATATTTTAAGGAGTTGTCTGGGGCATGCAGAGATTATGTGACTTTCCCATAGTTACATAGGTAGCCCCATCACAGGCAGAACTGGGGCTGTCTTCTTATTTTTATTTTTTATTTTTTTGCTTTTTGGAGGGCAGTTGGGGTTAAGTGACTTGCCCAAGGTCACACAACTAGTTTTTTGTGGTAAGTGTCTGAGGCTGGATTTGAACTCAGGTACTCCTGACTCCAGGGCCGGTGCTCTATTCACTGCGCCACCTAGCCGCCCTGTCTAAGTCTTCTTGACTTTAAGTTCAGTGCTACGCCACTGTGACTGGAGTAGATAGCTAAGCAATGCAGTCAGGAAGACCTGAGTTAGAATCCTGCTCCACACACTTCACTAGCTTCCCAAGAGGAAAGGGACAGCCTTTTTTTTTTTCCAGTGACTCATGTTTATATACTTATTATTTGTTAATGATAATGGAATCATAGCTTTAGATCAGGAAAGACCATTGAATCTGACCCCTTTATTTTTCATAGATGATAAAATTGAGGTACAGAGAGGTTCATTAAATGTGAGGCAATTTACTAGGCACCTAGGACTAGACTAGCCTTTTTTATTCATTCATTCATTCATTCATTCATTTGCAGGAGGGAAGGCAGGGCAATTGGGGTTAAGTGACTTGCTCAAGGTCACACAGCTAGTAAGTGTTAAGTGTCTTTGGTCGGATTTGAATTCAGGTCCTCTTCACTCCAGGGCTTGTTCTCTACTCACTGCCACCCCACTGATGTGCCTTTTTGAGCCTCAATCTTCTTATCTATTAAAAATAAAGTGGTTGGATTCAATGCTCTTTCCTGCTCTAAATCTATGTTCCCATCATCATTTGCAAATAGCATGTAAACATGGGTCACTATGAAAGAAGGCAGCCACTTTCCTCACTTCTTCAGTTGATGTGGAATCCCCTTTTTCATCTCCCACAAATGAATATTCTTAGTGTTCATTTTAGCAAGATTTCATCTGTGAAAAATGGCTGGGAGCCAGAGGGAATGAGAGGAATGGCGTCATTTTCTCCACCCCCTCTGCTACATACACACAATGTGACTTGGCCCAAGTGTGAACCCCATGAGGAATACCCTTGAGAATGATGAAGAAGTGGAAATTTCTTCCCCCAGCTTAAAAAAAAATTAGATAGTAGAAGTTACTTAAAAAAAACCCTTATGCTTAAATAGCGCTTTTCTCCCATGGAGCTGAGGATGTTTTAGAATACAGTTAACTCTTCATTATCTTCATAAACAAAGAGTATTGAGGGATCAGTCAGACAGCTGCAAGGATAATGGAAAACAGCAGTGAATTTAAAAAAATATTTCTCTTAGGCAAAGGAATGCATTACACTGTGATTACTTTGGCAAATGATTACCTTGGAGTATGATTTTCTTGGGGGGCAATATAAAAATTCATCTGCTTTCTTTTTAACTGGGGTGGGGGCAGAGCAGGAGGCTGCTGGATAGAGGGAGGGAAGGCATCCCTAGGTTACTCATTCACTGGATACTACCCAGTGCCACCTGGAGAGCTTCAGGAATTGACTACACCACACATCAACTGATAAGCAAAGGAATTTTCATTTTTCAGGGATGAGGGTAGTTGTGGAGGTGGTGAGGAAGAACAAAGCCCAGAGAGAAAAGCATCTAATTAGGGAGTAGGTGAGAAAGCACTTAGAAACAAAAGAAGCACCTTGCACATTGAGCAGAGCAACATTGGAGATCTGTCTAAGGCTATTTGTATGTCAGTGGTAAAAGGAAAGAGAAGTCAGTCCAAGTTTTCTGCTTTCTCATTTAGTTCCCATTTTCCCATAGGCAGCACCATGTCTGGGACATGGAAGCCAAACCCTCTGAGAGCCATGAAGTTTGACTGTATAGTGGCTATGCCATTTACTAGCCTCACTACCTTGGGCAAGTCACTTAATTTCTCTGAGCCTCAATTCTCTCATCTGTTGTTTTTTTTTTTTAAGTGATACACTCGATAATCTTTATGGTCCTTTCCAGCTCTGATATTTGATGATTCTATAATTGTTTAGAACTTAGCAGCAGCCCAGATCCTACATATGCCTAGTGCCTGGTGGGCGAAAGTGAATTAATTAGACTCTTCACTCTGTTATTCATCAGCTTCTCTGAAATTTGGTTGTAAAGCCAAGTTGTCAAAGAGAAGAATAAAGTACTACCTTAAAGGAAAGATTCAACCTGGAAGGATGATGCTGGGGAGCCATCAAAAAGAAAGTTCAGGGGCTGGTATAACTCAGAATTCTGGCTTGGGGAGGGAGAGATCTTGGAAAAGTTTTTCTTTAGAACATCCCTGAATGGGAGAAACCTCTAGAGATAGATGGTCAGCTTAAAGGAGTCCTGATTTGCTTGGTTCTTGTTGTGCACCCAGAAATAGATGTAGATAAAAAGATCAGCATGGTTTCCAAACAGGGTGGTGTCTAGAGTTTTAAATCAAATTTTAAACAGACTTCCTAGACTGCTCATCCAAGACTTCTCTTCGATGTTCTATCCTGGAGCACAAAAAGAGTATTTTAATAAATTCCAGGGTGACTTGAGAGGTTGTCTGACACAATAGAAAGAGTAATCCAAGTTCAAATCATGGGTTTGCTACTTATTAGCTATGTAACTTCGGGTGTCACTTAACCTAATCTTCTAAAATGGGGGAGGGGCTACTAGGTGATCTCTAAGGCCCTTTTCAATTCAAAATCTGTGATCTGGATACAATTATTGGACATGATTCCAAAATGAACAGAACTCATGGGGAATTTTCATTAGAATTGACTCCTTTCCCTGGTGGTACCTCTGCCCTTGCTGTGGTGCCCTTCTTTCCACTGGTATAAGAGCCTCTTTTTGAGGAAGGGATCAGATTATTTCTCATTAACTCTTCTTCTGATTCTCTGGACTTTTGCTTTTTGCCCCTACATTGGGCACCTTCTCCTCCCTTTCATCCTCCTTTTAGGCACCTTTAGATACTACCTTTCCCTCTTAGTATGTAGTAAACTCCTTAAGGGTAGGGCCTGTCTTTTTGCTTCTACTTTTATTTGCAGTGCTTTTCAGTCTTTGGTATATAGCAAGTACTTAATAATCCATCCATCCATCCATCCATCCATCCATCCATCCATCCATGTATCTATCTGAATGTCTGTCTGTCTGTCCATCTATCTGTCCATCTATCCATCTGTCTGTCTGTCCGTCTATCTATCTATCTATCAACTATCTATCTTTCTATTGATCTATTACTTTCTCAGTGCCTAGAACATAATAAATAGTCAATACATACTTGTTTCCTACCTACCTATCTTAGAAATACAATATGGGTGATGCTTTGAACCTACAATAGCAGGTTAAACCTAGTGGCCTAGGTTATATGTAACATGGATATCTATGATAGATCAGGAATACCTCACCCTGTTCCACATATTAGAGAGACTGGAGTTCCTTTGTGGAGAGTAGGAAGACAGCTTTGACTAAGCAACGATTCCTTTATTCCCCTGTCTTCAAGTGTGGTATTGAGGCAGACATTTTATACCTTTATGTGTATATATCACATAATATATACACAAATATATAAATGTTATGTATGTGTATATATGCATACACACATATACACATATATTTGCTGTCTAGAGGAATGATTCTGTATTGGGGGTCAGGATAAAACCCACTTTTCTTGGTTGCTCCTTGGGGGAAATAGCCCTTCCCAAGACTGAGAAGGTAACAGCTTAATCTCAGCCAATTTAGCTCTCATCCAAAAAGTGCTTATTATAGAAAAGACAATCGTGAAGAACTAGGAAACATTTATCAAAGCAAACAGTAAAGCAGTAAAAATCTGGGGAAAACCATACGGATTAGTTTAAGTGATAGACTATACAAGAATAAAGGAGTTCTGTAACTTGACAGTGAGATGAAATCTCAAATCAGCCAAGGAGAGAATAATATCATCCACAAAGTCCACTCTTGACAGTGCCTAGGGTTATAGTCACTGGGAATTAAGGGAAATAGTGGGACGCTGACTTTGCTCACATACCAACAGCTCTAGGGAGGTCTCCTATCTGCCGTTCAAAAGTCTGTACCTGTATTCTTGTCCAGTATCTCTCTGTCTCTTTCTGTCTCTGTCTCTCTTTTTCCCTCCTCTTCCCTTTTTCTCTAATCAGAAGGTACATCTCCCTACTCATTCAAAATGCTATGAGTTCAGAGGTCTTTCAGCCAATCAGGAGTCTTATTTCTATGAACGTACAAAATATCACAGGACTATCGTTCGGGAGACTACCTAAGCCCACTTGGGCACTGTAAATTGAAGAAGGATTTATACTTAAGCTGAGCAGGAATCCTCCTTCTCTTTTTCCTCCTCCTCCTTTTCCTATTCTTCCTCCTTCTCCTCCTCCTCCATCTCCTTCAGCATCCTGAAATTTTGTACTTCTCAGTGATAATCATTTATTGAATATTGTTTTGGTTAAGTTCCCTGAGAGCAGCGACTGTCTCATTTTTGTCTTTCCTAGTACCTAACACAGTGTCTGATATAAAGTACTTAATAAATGTTTTTTGAATCATTAAATAAAAAGAAGACAGGTATTCAGATAGATATACGCATTATCAGATAACCTAGTTTGAACTCTGTCATTACTTCTACTATATTGGGCAAGACACTTTACTTTTCTTTCTAATTGCTATCCTCCCTTGCTTCCTATAAATCCCATCTAAAATCCCACCTCCTACAGGAAGCCTCCCTGAGCCTCTCTTAATTCCAGTGCCTTCCCTCTGCTAATTTTTCCCTATTTATCCTGTATATAGCTGCCTTCATATATATTTGTTTACATGTTGTCCCTTCCATTAAATTGTAAGTTCCTTGAGGGCAAGGACTATCTTCTGCCTCTTTTTGTATTAGCACAGTGCCTAGCATATGGTAGGTACTTGATAAAAAATTTACTGATTGATTCTCTTAATCATTTTCACATGTGTAAAATGAAGACATGGGTCTAAATTAAAGAGTTAGAAGGGAAGTTAGGGTAAGTCCCTTCTAACTCTTTAATAAAATTACTGAATTAATATTAGACATTAATCTTTGTAGGAAGAGCTATTATCCTGCTTGGTCACTGAGCAAATACTTGGCTACCTCTTGAATTCTCTTATATTCCCCACATTAATCGGTGAACTTTCTCTGCAAATAGACAGCCTTGCTCAAATCTCAAATTGTCTCAGTATCTAAGGTCTGTGATTAGCAAGAAGGGTGAAGACTCCAATGATCTAGGGCAGCTTGGTGGTAGGAAATATTCAAGAAAGGATTAGAAAGTAAGACTGGGATTGTCAAATTTGGAATGATCAAAATGTTTGACCTATGAGACAGCAGAATAAATAGTAGACCCACCAAAAGCCTTTATCTGACTCCCGATCACACAATAATCCTTCACCATCTTCAATTGACCAGCCATGAGCAACAACCTTGGGACACAGTGGTGATCCCATCTCCACCGGGGAAGGGGCGGGGGGGGGGAGGTGAAAGGGTATCTGCTGTTACAAGGACTGTTACCTGGTGAATTTAGTCTGTGTGTAACACCAATTGGATCACTAAGATTGGAATAACTCTTTTTTTTTAAATCAACCTGCGCATGTGAATTATTCAAGATAATTCCCATGACTCTTCACTTCCACTTGCCTATGTGACAATGGCTAAATGGTATCCAGATATGCTGGGAGTGGTTTGACTCACAAGGGCACTGCATTGAGAAAAGATCCAGCATAATCCTTTTCCCATCTCTTCCTCACAAAACTGATTATTTTCCATTTGCCAAGCAACTCACACAGTTATGATAATTAAACATATTTATTGTCTACAGTATGCAAGACACTAGACACTTATATAATGCTTTAAGATTTTATGGATACATCCATAATGGGCAGCTAAGATACAAAGAAACATATTACAGGTGGACATAGGGTTTAAATCCCAGGAGAATTCCAGGAGCACCATTTTTGTACTTTTTGGGGAGGGAAAGGGAGATTGTCTATCTAACTACAAGACTTGTTTTATTTTTTTTTTAACTGAAAAGCCCTTAAAAGATTCTGATTATTTGAAACAACAAGAACACACCACATATACAAGTCTGATTTCCCCAGAGTCAAATGGAATCTTAAGAACTTTTTGATTCTAAAGGCATTCCAAAGGAGAACCAGAGGATCTTAGACACAGAAAGATACATAAAAGTATCCTAATCCAACATTGCTTCCAATGTAGGAATCCCCTCTGAGGACTCCTGTTACCTGGTAATTCAGCCTTAGCTTGGATACTTAGAGAGATGGGGAGCTCCCTTTTACATGTAGCTCATTGCTGGAGAGAATTAATCGGTAAAAAGTTCTTATACTAACTAGCATCTACCTTCTGTAGCTTCTACCCAGTGCTCGTTCTGAACCCATGCCCTTTCCAGCCAGAGTGACACAAAACTAGCTTTTTTCCCCCACATGAAACCCATTGGATGATTTAAAGACATGCTTGCTCTCAATCTTTTCTCCAAAATTAACTTGTGTCCTATCATCTAGGCAATGTTGACTAAACCTCTCAGCATGCTGGCCGCCCCTTTTGAAAACTGGACGGGGCATCCTTTAAGTATGTGGTGCTGAGAACAGAACACCATGCTCTGAAAATGGCAACCAGTGAAGGATATAGTTATTTGTCACACGCATAAGAACAGCTAGCATTTATATAGCATTGTAAGCTCTGCAAAGCCCTTTACAAATAGTAATCTCACTTGATCTTTGCAACAACCCTGGGAGGGAAGTATTATTATTATCATCCCTACATATGTGTGTATGTATATATAAATAAAAATCTCTATCCATCTATCTATCTATCATCTATCTATCTATCTATCTATCTATCTATCTATCTATCTATCTAT
>JAQQSW010010274.1:0-13029 GCA_028646575.1 Pseudocheirus occidentalis | reverse complement strand
CCTCACCTACCTAGGCCATTAGTGTATTAGGTCCTTAGTGGTGACAGAGGGCTGAGTGGGTGTTGGGTTTGAAGATCAAAATGGCAGGCAGCACACAGAGTTGGTTTGTGAGCTAGTTGCATTGTCTCTTTCATCAGCACTGATGCACAATATCACCCCTAACCAATATAATTTCTATTATATATCCTAAACAAATGTGACAAGATTTTTCAGTATTCAACAATGCTGAATTTTTCTGGATAGAAACAGTCCACTCCCAGGTTACAGATACACTTGTACATCTTGACAGAAGAATGCTTGAAGTACTCAGCCCTATCACTGTCCAAAAATCCCCATAGTTGCAGAAGGCAGATTCATAGGATCCCATGCCATGTCCACTGGCTTACAATATCAGCTACCCAGAGCTCTAAATATTGTGTATTCATTATGGAACCATTGGGAAAGGGATATCTTAATGCTTCAAGATATAATATTAGCCAAAGTGATGTAATCAATCAATTCCTTTTTTATTGACTTAAAAGAAAATGTCACTGCAAGTATTGTCAATTAATAGGCTTTATACCTCCTAATGACTTGATGGGTTTCTATGATGTTAAATATCACAGAGAGTAATCATTTGATTGGAAGAAGCAGAAAACATTTTATCACTTGAAAATGAGATTCATTTTTAAAGGTAAAAATCAATTGAGAAGATTGATGTAAAAGTCCAGGGTTAAATAGCTCATTAATGTTTTTAAAAATCCCTCCAAATTCTGAGTTTTTCTCTGTAGAACCCTCCACTTGGAGAAAGTTGATTCTTGAAAGTACATTGGGACTGCCCTCCTAGTTAAGAACAAAGGAGATATTGTCATTGCAGGAACCACGATAGCTTTTTTAAATTACATAATGGATTTCTATGCAAGAGAGAAATTAGCCTTTTTCAGTTTTATCCCAAAGAGTGGACCAGGAGCATTGGGTAGAAGTTGCAAAGAGGGCTCCTCAACCCTACAACAATTAGAGATGGTCCAAATGGGAATGGGCTATCTTGAGAAGTAGTGAGTTCCCTCCATAAAGTTCTTCCAGAAAAGACTGGATGGGAACTTACTGGGTTATCTTTTTTATCAAGGATTCATTTTAGGGGCATCGGTTAGACTGAATGATCTCCAAGGTTCCTTCCAACTCAAATCTTGAGATCCTATGAGCTATTTTCACCTAACTTGTATCACTTAAAGTCATACTTTTTGAATCACACTGGAACATGATTGAATTTTTCTTCATGTTCATTTATGATGGAGAATAAATTGCCTTGAATTAAGGAAACCATGTAAATAAGGATCATGGGGTAGGACTTCCATACCAGGGATCATGCTGATTTCAGTTTTCATTCATCTTAAGGAAAGATAAGTGATGATAAAGATGATAAAATTCTTCCATTTTTTGAAGGAATATTTCGGGATCCCTTCCAAATCAAAGCAAAATGCTCATCTTCTTTCTTCTACACCTATACCAAAGAGAAGTCAATTCAATAAGTTTGTATTAAACAGTTATTATATGGCAGGCACTGTATGGAGCATTGGAATACAAAGAAAGGCAAAGAGATATCCCTGCCTTCAAGGTGCTCATAGTATCTTTCTTCATGCTCAAACACATATCACTTTTTTGGTTAATTGGTTCAGCAGGAGCATAAAGACGTCTTAGTCAGACCTGTGACCATTTATAGGCTAGAAGTGCTAGCCATGTTCAATTGCATTGCCTATAACTGTTCTGTATTTATCCCAGTTTCCTCAGCTGGGACTTTAGTGATTCTGCATCCAAGAGGAAATCTTAACCTGCTGGAGGGTGGAGGAAGAGAGTAGGAAGGATGTAATATCTCGATTGTAGAAGCTTAACACCAACACTAATTTTTTAAAATTCTCCAGAGCAAACATCTCATTACAAAACTAACAAAATGAAACATTAACAAGAGTTAATGTTCAAAAACATGGTCCCCTAGCAGGATGCTTATCTGGTCTTGACTCACTGCCAACAGCTCAGTCTTTTATTTATTCGCACTCAGAATGATAGAATAGGAAGCAGGGACCTGAGTAATCACCTAGATAAATCACTTATTTCACAAATGGGGAAACTGAGGTCCAAAGAGGTTAAGTAACTTACTTAAGGTCATACCAATTATTGAAAACAGCCAAGATAAAAAAAATCAGAGCTCCAGTCCTGGTTTAGTTCTCTTATCACTTGATAAATTCATTTTCTGTGAGAATAACTTTACCTGGGGCAAAAACAGTTGAAGGAAGGAGAGAAAAGGGGAAGAGGAGGGAACTGATGGTGCAAGGGTCAATCCAAGTTTGGGTGCCTTCACACCAGGAAAGGAACTGTCCTGTGCTGGAGTGCTTCAAGCTCTGACTCCTACAAAGTTTGGGGGTGGGGAATAAGTTGAGTCTTATGAGTGTGATGCCATAGGAATGGAACCCCAGAGGTTATGGAACAAGATGGTAATGGTGAACAGAACATTCCTGGGTGAAGTACCAGTATAGTGATTGAAAGCCCATTATAATGAGGGGCTTTGTGGATGTTGGGGTCCTAGAGAAAGCACCATTTGTTCACTCCATGTTAATTACACCTCTGCTGTAGGCTACCTAAGGCTCCCTCACTCCCTTTCCATGTAGACCGTTGATCAGATGACTGTCAAAATACCCTTCTCCTATAGTGTGGATGTGGGCAAGGGCATCTGGGGGAAAACAGGATGGTATTGCCTAAGAGAATATAGAAAACAGTGCTCCTTCTCTTTTCTAGTTTCAGCACATGACCAGGTTACTGTTGTCTTACTATAATAGGAGTATGGAGAACAATAATATTTTCCCTAAAGCTTAAGAAAAAGAATGGAGTGAAAACCAATTTAGCCTCTTCTGGACTACTCTTGGGCTACTCTGGCAGAATCCAAGATATCCTGGAATTAGAAACAAGGTTCCACTTGGAAGTAGCAGTCCCCATTCCTCGCCTCCCCCCCCCAAAAAAGATTTAGTTTCTTGCTGCACAAGAGATCAGCTGTTCCCTTGCTGTGATTCAGGCATTGACAAAAGCATTGTAAAAGACTTTCAGAGCTCTTGCCTTTATTATTCTTATGGAGCACAGAATTCCTGCTTTATTAATAAAGGAGGTTGTCACAAAGAACAGCTTTGTGGAATTTCGGACAGTACACATCCGTTTTTATTGGCTTAGCTCTGTTATGAGCTCTTGGAGCTATTTATAATGTTGTTGCACTGAAAATTCCTTTCCATATTGTCATTCGTTCTCCTGCTCCAAAAATTTCCCCTCCAAATTAAAACAAAATCACAGTCTTTCTTCTTTCTTCTACACCTACTTAAATTCAATTGAAGCTGGCATCTCCTGGGAATGGGTCCATCTCTTGTCCACATCTGAGATGTCTCTCTCTTCCCAGCAGGGGGAGAAAATGATGCTCTGTTTGCTCTTATAAGTTCAGGCCATCCTAACCCCACCTTCTCTGTCAGACAAGAAAGCTACTCTGCTCATGTTCACATTCTCTCTTCCTTCTTAGGGCCATGGCTGTTCTCCATGGCAATGTGAATCTCAGTAGCTTATTGTCCTGTATTATTTTCCACATGGCCACTTTCCTTTAAAAATTATTGATGCTTTTTCATCAGTCACATAGAACTTTTCTTTGGAATGAAGAAATTGGGAAAAACCAACAGCACTGGCAACATTCTTTACTTATAGTTTTCTGCCTCTCTACTTAGAAGAGCGTTGTGTTTTAACCTCTCTTTCCTGGGAGCAAAGATGGTTCTGGCAAGTTATCAGGGTACTACTGCTTTTCATGATTTTCTTACTCACACACACACAAAATGTGTGTATAAAATGTATATATCATATATGCATTATCTTTATCTTCTATATTTTCCCTTGATTTTGCTTACTTTGTTCTAAACCAGCTAATAGGAGTTTTCCCATATGCCTCTCTTTTCCTCCTGAGTTAATTTTAATGGT
Source organism: Pseudocheirus occidentalis (assembly GCA_028646575.1). NCBI lineage: Eukaryota > Metazoa > Chordata > Mammalia > Diprotodontia > Pseudocheiridae > Pseudocheirus > Pseudocheirus occidentalis. The sequence continues at coordinate 9,051 of JAQQSW010010274.1, read as the reverse complement.
ACAATACCATTTCATTGGATTCATATATCTCAAATTTGTTTAGCCATTCCCCAATTCTCAAGAACTCTAATTTCTTTCCAGACTTTTGTTAGCACACAATGCTGCTATGGATATTTGGGTAGATAATGGGGGCCTTTCATTTTCTATTAGACATACTTGAAGCATATGTAGTGGGTCAAAGGGCATGAACAGCTCAGGAATATTCTATATATAATTCTAAATTGTTTTTTAGAAGAGTTGGAGCACTTGAGTTCCACAAATCACATATTAGTCTGCCTGTCTTCCCACAGTCCTCCCAACCTTTTTTTTTGTTTCTGTCTTTAATCTTTGTCACTTTGGACATGGTAGATCAACTCCTTTCTTTCCCAGAATGGCATATTGCCAGTCACCAAAATAATCTAAATATACACATTGAATCCTGCATTTAAATAAAACTACAACATTATATGGACAATCTTCATTGTGCTGTTGAATACATTGGTAGGTGGCGTGGTAGTAGTAGTAGTAGTAGTAGTAGTAGTAGTAGTAGTAGTAGTAGTAGTAGTAGTAGTAGTGGTGGTGGTGGTGGTAGTAATAGTACTGGGCTTGTAATCAGGAAGATGTGAGCTTAAATATGGCCCAAAATACTTACTAGCTGTGTAGCTCTGGGCAATTTATTTGATCTCTGCCTCAGTTTTCTCACCTGTATTATCGGGATAATAATAGCACCAACTTCTCAGGGTTATGATGAGGTTCAGATGAAATTATATTTGTGCTTATCATAGTTCCTGGAACATAGCAGGTACTCAATTAAATCCTTGTTCGTTTCATCTCTTGTGGGTCAATATAATAATACAATTTATTTAACATTTTAACATCTTCAAAGTGCTTTACTTGCTTAAACATTAAAATATCTTTAAAACTTTAAGTTTAAAACTTCCACTCTATTGTTCTGAGGCCCTATTATCAACCTTTGTGGAGATGAAAGAAAGAGAACTTGGCTATTCTTGAGGTGCAGGGAAGAAAAATTCTCTCATTTTTATAAAAATCTGAGGAAGACTTCCCAATAATTTAACCTAAACTTTAGAGGGTTGAGGTAGAGGGAGAAGTGGACTGATTTTACATTAAACTATATTATCCGCCCTTTGAGTTGGACTATTAGAATGATAGTTATAAATTGAAATGGCACATATGAAATAAAAGACTTCTCCTCAGCATCAGTGCTGGGGTCTACCTGGCAGTTCCAATTCCAATGTCCATGACTTCTTCAGACATTAGAACAGGTAATACCCTGGAGGTAGAGGGACCTGTTTTTCCAAGAATTGTAAATTCTTAAATTCAAATATCATATAACAAATAATCGGTGTTGCTTCTCCCTCCATCCTTTGGGGAAAATCTAAAAATTTTAAATATAGTATAAGCTCTGCCCATCATTGTAAGTAGATCAAGGCCTAGAAGAATTTTGCCTCCCAAATTTTATCCTTTGTGTATAAGGGTGGAAATAATCTTTCATGTGTTTATAAGTGTTCATGCGCATTAAGCAAATGATGGTCATATTAAGTCCACTGGCTCCAATTCTCCTCCAAAGAGGTGAGCCCAGCGGAATGAGTTAAATCTCTGGAACTGAAACTGCTAATGGGCCTTGGGGGAATTTAAAAACAAAATTACAATAGTTTTTCCACATTTCAAAGTGATCAGAAGAGAGTTGCCCTCTTTGTCATTTTTCAGACACTGTCAAATTCAAAGATTTTATTCTAAAAATAATTACAGAAAAATCCATAAAGTGCATATGGCTTTGACAGAACTGCAATGAACAAACTTTTTTTTGTCACTTCTGTGACTTTACACATATTCTCACATAGGTCACAAGGCTAACTTTTCAAGCCTTGGGAATGAAGAATGGCTCATTTGCTTTCTTCAGAACCTGAGTGGAGAATTGGCAATTATCCAATGAATTCAGCCCATTCAGAGAGTCAAACTGGGTTGTTTCTTTTCTCCATATTGGTTCTTGACATAGTTGAAACTCACAGAACAGCAACTAATATTTAAATTATCTTCCTGCTGTATAGAGATGGCAAACCCTGACCTAGATCATTCCTCTGTTTACATCAGATATCAACTAAATCCAATTCAAATAAAAAACAATTTATTAAGTATGTATGGTATGTCAAGTATTACATGCTATGGACTCAAAGATAAAAACTCAAAGCTCTCAAGGGACTGAAATTTTATTGTTTTGAGTATAAGACAATGGTATTCACTGCCAAACTTTAGTGTTCATTGGCTTGGCATTCAATATATTCTATTCACAATTATTTATTACATATCTATCATGAACAAGGGACCATGCTGAATGATGAAAATAGAAAAATTCATATCCCTTCAACATGCTTTAATTAAATGCTATGTATCACTATGTATCGAGGTAGCTAAGTTGAATAGTGGATAGAACATTGGGCTTGGAGTCAAGAAAAAAGCAATCCACATCTGTCCTCTAATGGATGCTAACTGTGTGTCCCTGAGTAAATCATTTAACCACTGTCTGCCTCAGTTTCCTCAATGGTAACATTAGATAATAATGCCACCTAAATCTCAGGGTTTGGGGGAGGATCAAATGAAATTATGTGTGTAAAGTACTTGGCACAGTGCCTGGAACATAGTAGGCACTTAGTAAAGTGCTTGTTCATTCCCTTCCCCTCTCAGGCACTGTAGGGACAAAACAAAGACATGAAACAATCCCTGCCTTCAGGAAACTTATTTTTGACAGAGGCAACAGGAAACATCAAATATGTGCGGAATAAGTCACTGAGTCCTTTCTATTACCATTTTTCAAATGGAAATTGTAATGCTTAAATCAGTAGCTTGTTGTGAGAAGTCAGTGAGGTAGTAGCAGGTGTAAAGTGCTTTTATACTCCTCAAAGGACTGTGGGTCAGCTGTTATTACCTTTGTAACTAATTTGTATCTACTTCCATCTACTTATAAATTTCAATGTTGTTTCTTTCCTTAAAATGTAAGCTCCCCGAGGGAAGGAAATATTTTTGGTTCTGGTTTCTTTATAGTTAACAACATTTAGCAAAGTGCCTAAGACATATTGATTGTTTAATAATTGGTCCCTGATTAATTCATTGATGGTTCAACATGATCATGGGGAAAGTCATTTAGCCTATTTGAACCTGAATTTCCTTTTCTGAAAAGTGGACAGAACAATACCATTAGCATCTGCCTCCCAGGATTGTTGAGAAAGCCAAATAAGGTCATATATTTAAAGTGCTTTTGTAAACCTTAAGGTGATAGATATATAAATGCTGGCATTATTATCAAAGGGAGAGGAAGGACTTAGAAATGGCACTGAAAATTAGATCGTGCTTCTTTGAGAGAAAAATTGGTAAGTTAAAAGCAGGAGCTCATTTCTGAAGAAAGAAGATGGTATGCCAGGACTCACCTACTATCATCTGTCTTGAGGGCAATGTCATTCTCTGGCAAGTCCCCAAGCTAGCAACTCAACCCCATATGTTGCTCTCTAGGAAGAGTTCCCTATTTTTCTTCCACGTACTCCACCTCCTTCTGCCTGCCATGGATGGCAGCTTTTTTCTGTTCTCCCATCACACCAATTACTATAGGGATTTCCCAGCCACCTGGAGAACTTGGAAGGAGAATGGGGTTGAATTCTCAGGGTGGGACACACTCAGTGAATGTTGTCTGGACAGGTTCCCCATTTGGATTGTACAGATGCAAAGGACACTACCCACAAAACAAAGAATACGTGACATGGATCCCAAGAGAATATGGCTTCAGACAGTTGAGAGGCAATAGAGAAAAGAATAGAGAAGGCAAGCCCAATATCTCCAAGGATTTTCCCTCTAAAAGAAAAAAAAAATCCCCGGGATGTTTTCTTGGCAGGCCAACTTAACCTGCCCTGCCTGATTGCCTTCCATAGGCTAATCTGTTCTGCTTTGCATGATTGGCCTCCAAAGAATGCTTTCACAGTCCTGATTGGCTAATGCAATCATCCTGGCTGTTGTTAACAAGATGAATCTTCTCAAGGGCTGTCCTGCAGGGACTCACCTGGCACTTTGCTCTTGTTAACTCTCATAGTGTCAAAAGTTCACCTGGCCATGTCTTTCTTCTCACAGTCCTCTGGTTGGGGTCTGATTAGACTCCTAGCCATGGAAAGATAGCATTCATCCTGGCTATAATCATGCTGACCATTCTAGGTAAAGGTAAGTCACCCTGCAGGAAAAAAAAGAGAAACTTGGGGATCCATTCCTGTGGGAATTGGAATTTTGAAAGCTTTTGGAAATTAAAAAAAAAAGAAATAACCGTTAATCTGAACCTTTGGAACTGAGCTCTGCTACTCAACATATTGCATTCAAACACTCACAGCCACTCCATCTAGCCCTTCCCACCAAAAATATTCTTAGATCTCATGAATTGTGAGGTCTATTTGACTACAAGCATGTTAATTTCTCTTTTATAAAAAAAAACCTTTCCCTTGACCCTTTATACCTCATCAGGTGCTTTCATTTCTCCCCTCTACTTTACTACTAAACTACTCAAAAGACTAGTGTACCCTTGTAGTTCCAAAGCTGTGTGTTAGTGGTTATCTGGGCACAGACATGGAATTATTAGGAGTCCATGACTTTCTGATCATTTGACAACAAGATGAAGAACAGATATCTCCAATCCTCATTACTTTTCAAACCTATAAAATATGAATTATGTACAAGATAGGAAACAATTTCAGCTACATCTGTCATTTAAGCCATAAGAACTTAAATAAGATTTTTTAAAAAACCAAATCAATGAACTAATTAAGGGAAACGGCTAACAAACCCTAATTCACTCAAGACAACTATGCCCCCATTCTTCCAATGCTAGGAAAAAGCAAGAGGCAGAAGCTTGCTTTGGCTGGGACAATAGTATAGGAGAACTGTGAGGTAACAGAAAACTGGGCAACAAAGGGAAATGAGGTAGGACATGACTGTATGTGTGGCACTTCACTAAACTTGAGGGAAAGACCTTGGATAAAACAATTGGAGCTAATTCTTTCTGTCAGGAATCCATTTGGGCCAGAGATTGAGTCTGGTGAAATGTGATTTGCCCAGCATAGGAGAAAGGTAAGAAGACTTTGAGGTCCAACCTCCAGGAAAATCACTCTGAAAGAATGAGTCAGAGAATGAGCACAGGGAAAAATAAAGGGGGAAGACTAAAAGTAATAAAGATTTCAGGACAGAAGAAAACTCAGTAAGAGATTTGGAGCAAAAAGAGATAAATAAACAAGCAGAGAAGATATTTAAAAGCGGAGGGGATCTTGTCTCCATTTCAGGTAAAAGAGTATAGGCATCTATGAATAAACATTGTAAAACAAAGGAAAAATAATGGCAATAATAGCAAATGAGAGCGAAGACTCTGCAGCATGGAACCATAGCAGTATGCTACCGAATGGTTTAAAGGAGAAATAAGGGTTGTAAAAGAGGAATTAATGGACTGAAAAGTAGAAATAATGAAGAGAATTTTAAAAACTTGAATTCATGGTAGCAAATCTCAGCAAAAGAAACTAAAGGGAATAACTGATTGGGAATGCAAATGCACAGAGAAGAAGGGTGATGTGATTGAGGAGAACCAAAAAAGCAATAAAATTAAAAGAAAACATGATCTCTATACAAACAAAACATTTTGATCTAAAAGACAGGACACATAGAGTCAACATAATGATTATGGATCTCCTAGAAGAGCATAAGTCAAAAAATCTGAACACCATTATGCAAGAAATAATACCAGAAATCTTCCCAGACTTTTGAACACAGAAATCAAAATGCTGATCAAAAGAATGCAGTGATTGCCTCCAGGAAAAACAAAACAAAACACCTTGTGTTGCAAAATCCATAGTGTTAAACTTAATATTTTAAATGACAAGCAATAAATTCTGTACATTATGAGAAAAAACTTCAAATGTGAAGAAAGAGAAATTTAAATAATGTAAGATTATTCTGTATCCACTAGGAACTGCAGGAAAGAATGGAATAGTCTGTTTCAAAGAATAAGAGAACTCAAAATGAAACCCAAAGTTTACTCTGCAAACCATGAATAAATAAATAAATACATATAAATGAGAGAGTGTATAAAAGGAGAAAGATAAGGAAAACAATAGAGCAGTGTATATGCAGTCGTCAACAAGTCAGATTAACAATGAAAGTAGAATTGTAGTCTCTCAGGAAGAAGAGAACCTATGGGAGAATGGACAAGGGGGCAAATGGAGAGAATGGAACTGGGAAAGAAAGGAAAAGATTTTGTTTCAGAGGTGCGTTGGGGCAACATTGATGCATGCTCTCATAAGGTAAAATGAATGATCTATAAGGGAAGATGGAGTCCTTGTAGTGGGAAGGTAGGGATTTAGCATTTAGAGAGTTTGCTCCTCCTACCTTAGGAGAAGGGGCATTAGAATGGCATAGGGGAAGTTGACATACAGAAGAGTGGATGGTCATGAACACAGAGAGGAGATTTCATGGCAAATAAGAAATAGATGATCATCAGAGGGCAGGGATTGTAATAATCTGCACAATCAGGAACAGAATGATTCCTACTAGGAGGTAATATCCTCTCTATCACCTCCAGGAAATGAAATTTCAAAGAAGAAGATACAACAGAAAAAGGCATCTAAGCAGCTAGAACTACAAGATAATAACAGAAAGTACTTAATAGAGGGAACCCAAAAATAAACACCTTGGGAGTGTTAATTCCATGAAGAATACAGAGAATAAAGAAGAACTAAATAAGTATAATGTCCACAAATCAAGAAAAAAGTAAAACACTAAAATGGACAGGGAGGTAAGATAAATAATAAAGGTTTTTGAAGAAATAAAATATTTTATATTAAAAAAGGCAAAAAAATAAACAAATAACTAATGAACAAAACATTTATGGGAAAGTAGGAATGGAGTGTTTTATTTGACTATTTAACTGAAGCAAGAAAGGGGGAAGAGTTAAGTAATTAGATGAAAGAAAAATAACATTAAGGAAAACTCCAAATCTAAGGAAAGGGGAAGCAAATGACAGTATTGGTCTTGAGGATGAAAGGAAGAAAGCTAGGGGGAATTGAGTTGCTTTAAAGTAGGTAAAGCTGAAATAAGTGAAGAAAGAAGGTACTGTGTTTACATAGGAAGAGGGGAAAGTCTAATTTTGAAGAAAAGAGGGAAATACAAATGCAACTCATAACTTTGTATGTAAATGGATTAAATATCCCAATAAAATGAAAAAGTGTGACAAATTGGATAAGGAAACACAACTCCAAAATCTGGTATTTACAAGAACCAAACCCATAAATGAGATCATCCATATAATGAAAATTAATCATGGGAAGCATTTATTTTGCATCATGTAAATTTAAAAAATCAGCAGTTACAGTTATGATATCAGAGAAAATTTAAAAGAAATTTACATTGTGTAAAGGAACAAAAAAAGGAAACTACATTATCTTGAAAAGAAACACAGACAACAAACCAATGTCAATATTGCATTTATATACACCAAAAACCTTAGAAACTAAATTAATAAAAAAGAAATCAACTGAACTATAAGAAGGCATAGATAGTAATAAAATGGTAGAGGAACAATTTCCCTCTCTCAGTTTTGGATAAATCTAAAAGAAAGTATAAAAGAGAAAATACAGAATTGAACAAATTGCTGGGAAACCAGAGCTAAAAGATTTATTATATCTTCTAATTGAATACGCATTTTTTTAAAATTAGAAGGCAAGGAGTCCATGAATTGGCATGTGGATCTCTAAATAAGCACACAGTGCTTCTGAAGACTGAATAAATATATCTGGCACATATGTGTATCCCTATTTTTTAAATGTGTGTAGATTGTGTTATGATTGATTGATTACAAATTCATTTGAAAGGATTACTGAATTAATGGTAACTTTTTTGTCATTGCGCATTTTCTCAATCAACAAATACTCATAGTATACTTTCTATATTGTGAGGAGTGAGGAATCTGTAAAACATTTCTGACATTCAAAAAGGCTCCATACTTGAAAAGAATGGGGGCCACAGTTTGATTGCATGCTTCATTCTTTATCCCTTAGTTGCACAACAAGACCTTCTGAAGTTTTGATGCTATTCTCACCACTATATTGAAACATTTTCCTTCTCCCCTTCATGCTCCCCCTAACCTCCTACATGGCTTATGCAGAGAACCTGTATTGGTTAGAATGGCATACTGAAAAAAGTTCTAGATTTGAAGCAAGTGTTGAGTAGTCCAGTTTTTATACCATTGTCTATTATCATCATTCCACTTAGCCCAGACAGTAGTCTTTTCTTTTTCTGCCTCTAACATAGTTTTAACTCCCCACCCACTTTTTTTGCTCTTAGTATTAATTTTTAACATCAACTCAGGGCTTTAGTACTTTCAATAATAAAATTATTATATGACAAAGTTACTCTATCCTGCTCGGTTGGTCTGTAGTATAGTGCCATAACAAACTGCATCATTTCTGTTCTACTCCTCAAATAAAATGCCCTCCATTCTGATTCTTCCCTCAGGTTCCTGTATTTACTAAGACAAATACACACACACACATACACACACACACACACAAAGCCACTCCTCACCACTTTTATTTATTGTTCTTCTTTGGAATATTATTCCTTTCCGGATGCCAAATCCTAGTCATGAATCTCTTTCCAATAAGTTGTAGTTCTACTTGCTAAGTGGAATTTACCTTTTTACTTTAGGATCTGTGGTTTAGCTTGTTTGTTTCTTGTTGTTGTTACTGTTGTTTTGTTTTTTACCCATACTTTGTGCATTGGTCTATGAAAAAACTGAGGAAAAAGGTTTTTTAGAATACTTTCCTCTACCAGCAATGCAATTTTCTTTTTTATTTATTTTTTTGTTTTCAAAATCTATACTGATTCAGTCATATATTTCTTTTTTTAATTTAGTTTTTATTTGTTTTCTTGTTTACATTATTCATTTTCATTACATTTTTTGAATTACACATTTTCTCCCCATCTTGCTCCTGCCCCAACCCCATAACAGTAATCCCACTGTAAAGCCCCTCCCCTGCT
>JAQQSW010010273.1:0-13030 GCA_028646575.1 Pseudocheirus occidentalis | reverse complement strand
ACATCTGTTAGTTTTGACTGACAATTCCTTAAGAAGGCCTCCTCTGGGCCATTTAAGAAAGGAGTTTAGACCTCAGGCTCTCCAGGGAAAGAATCAGAGGCCTGACAAGGAAAAGGCAAGTGGGACACTTGCCTTGGATGCAGTTCTTATCCTAAGCATTTCAGACCATTAAGCCACAGGGTAGGATATGATCTTACATTTGTGCATCAAGAACCAAATTAGATATTTACAAAGCTGGAATATGTCATCTGAAGAATAGCAAGGAAAAGCTATTTATTTTACTTTCCTGCAATCTGTTCAAACACCCTGGCTTCTTTTATACACACAATAATATCACTGTACTGCCTATACAACGCCCATTCATAATTCCAACATTTTAACCAAATGAATGACCTAGAAAATTATATGCAAAGTGATGTTTAGTGTTTGTAATAAATTTTAATTACCTCAAAAGTAGATAAATTGTCTCCAAACTATTGGTATTTTTTTTTACTTTTGTCTGGTGATGATTGATTAGTAGCCCAAACAACAAAAACAATCTGAAAATTATACAATGTTCTCTAATTATTTTTATACTTTAAATATTTGGGAACATGAAAATTAGGAAACCTCACTGAATTTTCCAAATATATATGGGAAAATTATTTTTTATTTTTTCCTCTTATCAGTATATTTCCACATCAAATACTTTTAAAAGGTAAATATTATTTTTCATAACAATTTTATTCTTCAGAATTCTTGCAAAGGAAATAATCTAAGCAAGCAGTTCAATAATCAAAGCAAGCAGTTTAATTCAATTCATTTTAAAAGAAAATATAACATGGTTCAACTCTAAAATTCTCTAATAATAATCTAAGAGTGAGTTTCCTAAAACCATTTGAGAACTAAAGGACTGAAGAGTTTCCTTGTGATTCTTAAAACTGGTTAAGGAAACATTATGTATGAAATAAAGCATGGAAGGACACCTTGTTCTGCCATTAGCTAACTGTATCCCCTTAGGAAAATTTTCTTTTCTTTGAGGTCTCATACAGAGAGCATTCTAGAAGCTATACCAACTGATTGCAAGCTCTGGGAAATTCTATCAAGTTGGAAAGTTCATTACTGATCCAGTGATGGATCATACTTTGGTCATTTGAAGATCAACCTAGAAATGCCTAAGGAATCCCCAATGAAAGGGTGGCCACAAGGTGATTGTTTATTTTTGATGATAGCAACTCAAAGTATAGAGGGGTTGTGATTAGTTTTCTTCACTGCAGAGGACATTCATGTTTGTGGCACCCAAGGGTTTGCCAGGAAAAAAAGTGTGCAGAAGACACGTTTTAAAATTTAATCCACATTATTAACATTTTCTTCATTATTTTCAGTCTGGGTAATCAATAAAGCAATAAATCAAGTCATTTTTGTCTCATTTGTCAATTTCTAAGGTATAAGTGCTCAAAAAAATTTTTGACAACCAGTTCTGATGAGGCAGAATGAGTCGGATATACTATTAACACCTCTGGGTCATATGACACCTTGAGTATGAACTTGAGTGCTTGTGGACTGAAGGAATGGAGAGGAAGGGGCCAAGTCAAAGATGGGAAGAGGAGAATGCATATATAATTGTACCAAAGGAGGAGAATACATAGCTCATCGAACGAGGAGAGGAGAATAAGGTAGATCTTATCCATATTTTGCGAATGATCTTGTCTTAATAGTTTTACCTATGTTTGTAGAATAAATAGCTAATAGAATTTTTTAACATATGTAGATGAAAGACCCCAAAACAATGTGCTATGTTCAATGGTCCAAGTTCTGTAAACTAAATGGCACTGTTACAAAATGTACTTATGGTGGCTAGGAGATCATTGAAGACTTCGAAGATTTAACAATTTAAGGTACATTAAAAATTTGAGAGAAAATAATTTAATGCAGAATTGGGTTCAAGTCTTCAATCGGCTATTTATTTGCTTTGTGACATTAAGAGAAATAATTTTTTTTCTCTTAGTGTTTAGTTTTTGATGTCGGATTGGTGGTTATGTCTTAATACTAATTTGTGGTGCTTAGAAATGGTATTGAAGTCTTGGTTAGAATCACAATTTTGATTAATTAATAAATTGTAAGTTTCATTATTCTTTGTCTCCTTCATGGCACTCCATTTGTGTAATGAACATGAATGTTATTAATAAATAATACAATAAGGAATTATTAAATGTAGTATCTACTTGAACAATATGACAAATGGGTTGAAATTTAGAATTTGCCTCTTGCAGTTGGAATTTATGCAACATTTTTAGGGAAAACAAGTGGTTGCAAAAGTTATATCTTGGACTATTATCTTAATCTCATCAACATCCTGGTAAAATGTCAATTGACTAGAACTCAACTTGCTTGGCACAGTGGAAAGCATAATGTCTCAAGTGTTTTTGGTAATTCCCAGTAGGCTGAGATGGGTTTTGGTGAAGTATGAGACCTGAGTTCTAGCTGATTCCACTTCTAATTAATTATGTGACTTTAGGCAAAGTTTGTGTAGCACTTGGTTGTCTCATCAACGGAGACATCTACGGTCAGCTAGATAACTTTTAAAGTATGATATAGGTTCAAATTTAGGTGGTTTTTGATTATTTTTTCTAACAAATCATAGAATCCAGTTTCCTTTTTACTTCCCCATTTAAAAGACCTTCACTTTCATAAAAAAGTAATTGACAAGGAAAAAAAATCATTTTTTTCCCCGTTAAAAATTAAGGTACAGTAGAAAGTTACAGATGCAGTCCCAAATTCCTATACTTCCTACATGAATAGTGTAGGAAACGTTTGATACTTACAATGCTGATATAAGTTCTATATTCCCTATCTCATTTAGAGAGGGAAAAAAATGAAATTAAGAGAATTTAATTGACTTAGCCTTGGTTAAATAGCTAGTATGTGCCAGATGTGAAATTTGAAACCAGGTCTATCTAACTTCAAATACACTACTGTGACAGTTGTCAGACTCCCCTTCCACTGCATAATGCCCCCTTGAGGTTTTCAGTCTCCATCAGTGATTTGTTTTCTTTTATTTACTTTCCTGACAATTTAACATATCACAGAATCATAGATGTGGAGCTCAAAGGTAATCAATCCAATCTAAAAATTGCACAGAAGAGGAAACTGAGATCAAAATAGATTTTGACAGCCCAAGTTGATACTTAAAGTAAAAAACAGAGTCAGGATTTGAATTCCAGTCTGCAGAATTTAAATTTCTCATTCTTTCTATTATATCATTTTCAGTGACATGGAGATCTCAGAGATTCATTTTTTTAATATTATTTCCTAACAATAAATTTTTCTCTGAAAATTAAAACCTCAATGTTGAACTTTGACTTTATATATCACTTTGTGGATTCTATTAATCAAAAATGGACCCAAGTTGTCTTCAGAAATATGTGGTCTAACCTCTCCCTCATTTTGCAAACAAGGAAACAAAGGTTGACTGATACTAAGGGACCTGCTCCTTACAACAAAGCAGTCAGTTGAAAATCCATAGTTCCAGTTCAGGTTTTCTGATTCCAAATGTAGGGTGTTTTTAAAAATATATACTTTTAAGCAGGTCTCTGGCTCCAGAAGCATAAGCATCACATGGGACAAATTCATTTGATTACTAAAATGATGTTCCAAAGAACCCACAAACAAAATTCATCAATTCTCATCATTTTGTGGATTGACTGTTGTGGATATTTTAAGGGAGACCATATCTCCTTAACAAATAGAAATCTTGATGTCTCTTCTGAAACTACATGGAAAACCTCTATGGATTCTAAAAGTAGTTAATTTATTGAATTTCTTCGTATTTGAATTAGTTAGCTCTGCAAATCATAACAATTTTTTTCCCCCTTCATGGCATTCCAAAACTCAGATAAGTCTTGACAAGGTAGAGTATGGTTCTTTGGAGATTCCTACTACTGGAACTATTATTATCCCCAAATACAAAGTGTTGATGAGGGACAGTAGGGCATAGAGGACAGGTAAGTTGGGAGGACATGATTTCAAATACCACAGTGGACTTTACTAGCTAAGTGAACTTGAGCAAGTCACTTAAATTATTAGGCAAGTTATTTGCTCATCTTTCTTTACCTCAACTTTCTCATTTGTAAAATGAGTTGGTTGGACTCAATGACCTCTGAGGACCCTTCCTGCTCCCAATCTTTGATGCTATGATATTCTATTTTACTTTTTTCTCAAACATTTTATGATCAGTTGAGGAGGAAATATACTCCTTCCTCATTAAACAACTTCTCTTCTATCTTACAAGTTGAGGGGATGTAGTAGGTGGAAATCATCTTTATTTGAAGGGATTATAAAATTGTGAATATGCAATATTGTCCAGTTATTGTTGTTTTTTATTTCAAGGACAAAGTTCAATTTAAGAAAAAAACTTACATCATGAATGCTGAATTTTATGTTTGCAGATGCAAATCAGTAAGACACATCAATTTTTCCTTCAACTAAGCAGAGCGAGCTCTGTTTTATGGCACTCACCTGGAGTTGAGGCTGATTGGTTCCCACGCTGCTGGTGCCAACATGCTGTCAGTTAGACACTCTTAACTAGAATATCAAGGGCCAGGAAGTGGTTGACTTTTATTCCCACCTGGAACAAAATATCATGTCAGTCATTTTTTTAATGTTCCTTCAAGCATAATAAGATATTCATTATATTATCTTTTCCTGTCACATTAGATGTTCATTCATCAGAATGCTTACCACAAAGGAAAAGTGCATAAACTATTCAGCTCAATGATTTACACCTGAATGATTAATATAGCACCTGTATAAGTCAGTGGGACCATATATATTTTATCTCCTCTGAAAGGTTCCTTATAAAATGCTGTTTCTTATTACTGTCCAAAAGTCCAAATCCATTTGGTTTGTAGTAGCTGATGTGTTAATTTAGGAGACCAGTTTCTAAATATTAACCTTGAAGCTTATAAATCAAAACAAAATTTTAAACACCAAAACCAACCAGAGTCAGAGCAGAAAATGAAATACAGAATTTTCAAAGTTCCTATCCTGCTACAATAAAAAAGGAATCTCAGTAGGAAATTGAATTTAATAATGCAATTCCATTAGTTTCATGCTTGCCATACTTTATATTCCTCAACTTGAAAGAAACTGATGGAGAATACTGATGTTTAAGAAATGTTGCAGAGTTGCTATACACAGGAAACATGACAAAAATACTCATTTGTCTCCTTAACATAGGTATGGGCGAGGGAGGGACAAAACAAAACCAGATCAGTTTTCTGTGATTGTAAAACTCCAAAATATATCTCTGTGACTGGCATTTTATCATTAGTGGGACTTTCCTTTGTTTTAAGCACTTCCTCCTCCTTTCACAATGCAAATGTTACAGGGATGCATAGCAACTTTAGTCTCCAACACCTTAGACTCAGAATGTTTCAAAGAATCTTCTAAGTAAGCAAAGACCTCTGAGTTGCTCTTGTCCAACCTATACAGAAACAGGAATTCACGTTATACCTTCCACAACAACTGAGTGTATATTTCATCCCAAAGAAGCCCATTTTAAAAGTTTTGAACAGCTCTAAGTGCCATGGAGTCTTTCCTTATGCAAAGTCTTTGGTTTTTGCACTACAACTTCCACTTATTTTTATCAGTTATTATGTCAGGACTAAGGAAATCAAGTCTAATCCTTTCATATGGTGGTCCTTCAAAAATTTGAAGTATCACATCCCCTTGAATCTTCCCCAGCTTTCTTTCTGGAGGGGGGAAGGCAGGGCAATTGGGGTTAAATGAACTTAAACAACTCTTCAATCTTACAAGGTGAGGGGGTGAAGTGGGTGGAAATCACCTTTATTTGAAGGGATTATAGTTTTAAAGGTCCAAGGTTACATGACTAGTAAATGTTAAGTATCTGAAGTCAAATTTGAATCCTCCCGACTCCAGGGCCAGTGCTCTATTTACTGCACCACCTAGCTGCCACTCCAACTTTCATATCACCAGTTTAGTCAAGCAGTTCAGGCCAGCTCAAAGTCTAGGAAATTTGTTGCTGGTCACATACATATATGAAGAAATACATAACTAAGATGGAAGGTATTGCCTAACTATGTTCTTTCAGTTTTTTACTTATTTTTCTTGTTCCTCCTGCAGGACACATTTGTCTGAGAGATCTAAAGTATATTGGAGACTTGAAAAAAAACACAAGGCCTCAGGTCTATGTATTCCTTGTTCTTTGTTGAAAGACAACCCCTGAAATAATTTAATATTAGGTTTATAATCAGAAATTTGACAGAGGTTAAGGATGTTCTAATCTTAAGTCAAGTAAAGGCTTAGGACAGAGATATTGATTGTGGTGAGAGGCAGGAAACAATTTCAATAATGTACAAAGTGATTGTCTTGCATTCTTCTCATTGGCTGCTCTGAATCCCAGAAAGAATTTGGCCTCTAAGGGCTAAGATATGGGATATTCACAGATCCATTTCCCTATCAAGAAAGAAATAGCTTAGGCTTTTTTTGTTTGTCTTTTTGTTGTTGTTTTTTCTTTGTTCTTTCCTTAGTCTGATGACTAGATATGTCAAAGATTTCTATTTCTCACTGAAGAAACTGGAGTTTTAAGTATTTAGGTGTTGGTTAAGTAAAAGAAAGAGAGTCTGCCCTTTTCTGATGCAAGAGAGGGAGCCAACTCAGCTGAATAGTATAGATAAAGCAAGGAGCAATTATCATAGAATTGGTCTATAATTATGTACCTAGAGAAAAAAGTCCAAGAGAGACAACATACTCAGGATGACAATGACAACAGCAGGAGCAGTACAATAACATCACTGGAAGATAATGACAATTCTAAGGTGTCCGAGACATGCATACACAATGTCTATGTATGCTCCCTGCATGTATGCTCTCAGTGAATAGTTTTTAAATGCATTTACTTTTCCCACTGATAGTGAATGAAGCTGTGGAAATGTATACTCCAGGTTTATTGGGAAGATATTCCACTGGTATCTTCTTTATTAAAGCATTAATTCATCAGACATCTCGACTTTGAATTAACTGTATCTTTGACTGACCAGTATAAATGACCTGTGAGCATGAAGGACCAGAGAGTATTCAGAATTCGGTACAGAGGCATTCATAATTGAAGGTTTCCCTGAGTACTACGTGTATATCACACTACAACCAATTCTTCCTCCATTCTCTTTTCTCTGCTATGGATAAAATTCAGTTTCCCCATAGCCTTCCTACAATGAGAATTAAAGATAATACTCAATATGTGGCCTCTTAAGAGGCAACTATTTTTCTAATTTTTTAAATCATTTACTTAAATGAAGATCTTTTCTTTCTCCCTT
The DNA here is from genome assembly GCA_028646575.1 of Pseudocheirus occidentalis. Lineage (NCBI taxonomy): Eukaryota > Metazoa > Chordata > Mammalia > Diprotodontia > Pseudocheiridae > Pseudocheirus > Pseudocheirus occidentalis. The sequence goes on along the minus strand of JAQQSW010010273.1, from coordinate 5,714 downwards.
CCTCTTTTTACTCCCCCTTTCAGAAAGCAAGAAAAACAAAGTTTCCTGCTACAAACACATATAGTGAAGCAAAACAAATTTCCACACTGACCATACCCTCTGCACCAACAACAATATCTATGTTTCATTCTATACTCTCAGTCTCTCTCCTTTCTATCAGGAGGTAGATAGCCCCTCAATTCTTTCTTTTCCACCTAGCGATGAAGCAAATTTGGGACAGTAGGTTTTAGGGCAGAGAAAGTGTACTAAGATAGTGACGTCAACCTCCAAATGAAACTGTACACTGAACCATACCTAAGGATCCCTCAGTCTCATATTGACTTGGAGCACCATGTATTAACATTACATATGTTCTATTGAATGTTTACTCATTTTTTAAAATATTCCCCAATTACATTTAATCCTATTCAGGCCTCATTTTGGAGCAGTGCTGTCACAGCCCACAGCCCACATGTTTATCACCTCTGTTCTAGGACACACACACACACACACACACACACACACACACACACACAAGCCCTGAAAAATGGAAGTACTCAACACATACTTCCTTTAAGCCCTGATTTTGCTTGAGAATGGCCTTTTGCAAATATTCACCAAGTCCTTCTCAAAATTCTCAGGAAAGACAAGCTTAGAATTATTTCATTTATTGAATCAATATCCCTAATTAATGCATTTGAGAATTTAAACAACTATGAAGAGAGGAACATTTTTCCCTGAATGATTAATCCACGTCCTTCCAGCTGCAGTTTAACTTTGTTATTCTCTTCTCTATCAAAAAGACTCTTCAGCATATTTTTTTTCTATAAATGTTTGTTTATAAGGCCTCTTTCCCTTCCCCTCTACTAACTTTTTGTTTTGTTTCAAACTAGAACTTAAAATCACAGGAAACAGATCCACACTGCCCTCTGGTGGCATTTTACTCTACTGAACCCTTTCTGCATTGAGTCTCCAGCCAAAAATTTTAGAATAAACTTTAGCAATTGAGTGGGTCACTATCTTCACATCCAGACCTATTCTCCAATAGCCTGGCACAGACAGAGAACAGCAAGCAAACTGGTAAAGCAGTAACTAGGCTCACCCTGGGTTCAGAAAGTTCTGGGCTTTTGAATTGATAGAGCGTAGGCTGGCAGGTAGTATTTATTCTTATTTGGTTTCTTCACCAGCAAGAATTGTGGGATTTAGAACTAGGAGAGGTTTTAGAGATCAATGAGTCCAAAGTCCTTTGTTTCTACACAGGAAGAAATTAAGACCCATCAGAGAAATCATGCCAGATTTTTATTCAGAAATAGAATCCTGGTGCTGGAACTATGTCAGAAGACAATAGAATATTTTCTCAGTGATCCCAAGAGAAATAAGTAATTATGCAAAACTTTAGCATTTCTCAGTCCCTAGATCTGTGTCCCTTGTAATATTCTAGGAAATCTCAACAACCTCTAGAAACCTAGGCCTTTAGAAGTACTACCCATCCAAATTACATTCAGTAGCTCAGTGTAATAGGAATTAGTACCACTGTTAGTTCAATCAGTCAATCAATCAAAAAGCATTTATGAAAGAGAAGAAGTGAATAAACTTTTCTATAGTACTTACTATGAGCTAGGCACAGTGTAAACCACATTGCTGTTATTTATTCAACTAGCTGTGATTAGGTGTATATAACTCCTTTACTGACCCATTTAGGATTTTCTTAGAAGAGATACTGGAGTGCTTTGCCATTTCCTGCTCTAGCTGACTTTATGGATAAGGAAACTGAGGCAAACAAAGTTAACTGAGTTGCCCTGGGTCACATAGAAGTGTCTAGTGTCTGAGGCTAGATTTGAATTCCAAAATTCCTGACTCCAGGCCAAGCACACTATCCACTGAGCAACCTAAATGTTCTGCTAATCACATATACTTTACAAGTATAGATTTATTAAGTACCAAGTATATGCCAGGCATTGTTCTATGTTCTGTGGATGCAGAGGTAAAAGTGAAGGTTTATATTCAGAAGATAAAAGTATGAACACCCAACCACTCACATTCTCAATCATATACTCACCAATTATATATTCCCATTTCCTTATATCTAATATATATGTATATGTATACACACACAAATATAACACAAGGGAATGGGGGGATGTAGTTTCATCTGAGGAGCTAAGGAATCACAAATGTTTTATGTAAAACATTTGTTTTATCAGTTTTGTTCCATCAGTTTTGAGAGATGAAGCTGCATTTCAGAGATGAGAGAAAGCCAGGAACAAGGCACAAAGAAGGGAGATGAAGTGGTATGTCTGAAGAACAATAAATCCAGGTAGGTTGGACCAAAATGTGCCCAGAGGGATCTGAGGGATACAATATATAATAAAGTTGAGAAGCCAGGTTAAGGTCAGATTTGAAGAGTTTTACATGACAAAAAGTTTATAGAAATTGAGCAGTTTATACTTAATCCTAGAAGCAACAGGAAGTCACTAGCATTTTTGGAGTAGGAGAGCGACATAATGTGACCAACACTTCAGGACAGTAATTTTTATGACCTTGTTGAGGGTGGTTTTGAGTAGGAAGAGTCTTGTGATAGAAAGGACATTTAGAAAGTCTTTACTGAAGAATTATATGAACTGATGCAAAGTGAAATGACTAAAACCAGAAGAACATTGTACAGAAACAGCAATATTGCAAGCATGATCAACTATGAAAGATTTGACTATTATGATCAAGATAATGTTTCAAGACAATTCCAAAGAAGCCATCTTGCAAAATGTGATTTACCTCCAGAGAGAGATTTGATAAACCCCGAATGCAGATTGATACTTTTTTCACTTTATTTTCTTTCTTTTTGAAGGGGTATCATTTTCTTTTGTAATATAGCTAAAATGGAAATAGATTTTGCATGACTTCACATGTATAATCAATATCAAATTGTTTGCTTTCTGTAGGAGGGAGAAGGAGAAGAAGAGTAGAAAATCTGAATTCAAAATTTAAAAAAAAGTTAAAAATCTTACATTTAATTGGGTAGTAATGAAATAATTTATGTGTGTACACACACATATTCATAACATATATATAAGGAAGGTAATTGCAATAATTAGGGCAAGACATGATGAGGGCTGAATTAGAATTGGATGAATGGGGTGGCATCTGTGTGAGTAGAGAAAAGGATAGGCCTGAGAATATGTGAAAGAAAGGAAAAAAGTATGTCAGATGCATTGATTTATGAGGTAAGTCAAAGTCAGGAGTAGAGGGTGATACCGAGGTTGAAAACTCAATAGCCAGAACAATGATAGTGCCCTTGACATAACAGGAAAAATAGAAAAAAAAAGTTGTTATTTTCTGTTTGTTTGGTTGTTGTTGTTTTGAGAGGATGACAATTCAGTTTTACACAGGTTTATTTTGAGATATCTATAGGACATCTAGCTCAAAATGACTAATAGGAAGTTGATGACCAAAAACCAACTTAGGAGAAAAAAATGAGGTCTAAGAATACAGATCTGGGAGTTGTAAGCATAGCAATTATAATCTAACACATGGAAAATAATGTAGAAACTGAGAAAAAAAAACAAGGTAGTAATAACTGCCCCAGAGAAAAATTTTAAGCAGTAAAGGCTTAGGAACCCTGAAGGAAGGGCGTGGCTAATTTCCTGCCTCAAAATGAGAAGAAAGCAGGCTATAAAAACAAAGACAAAGACTCTGGAGTCCTATTACTCTGAGAAAGAGGAAACAAACTCAGAAGGAGTATTGACTCCATACCCCGAGCTGAAGCCTTAACAGGGATTATGACCTAGTCTCAGGCACAGAAAGCATTCCTAGATGAGCTCAAAAAGAACTTTTAAATCTGAGTTAGAGAGGTAAAAGATAAAATCAACATCTTTTTTTAAAAACAAAATTGTGAAATTAGAAAAACATTACAATGAAGAAAACAGCTCCTGAAAACGTAAAATGTGTGAACTAAAAATGAAATATAAATATAAAAATAAAAATATAGAAAAGGAGCTTCAAAAACTGTCTGAGGAAAATAATTTGCTAAAAATTAGAATCAAGCGAACTGAAGCTAATGGCTCTATGAGGAACCAAGAATCAGTCAAACAAAATATCAAGAATGAAAAACTACAAAAAGAGGTAAAAATATCTCAATGGAAAAATAACTGACCTGGAAAACAGTTAAAGGAGGGATAATCTTGAATCATTGGTCTATCAGAAAATCATGATGAAAAAATGAGTCTGGATGATATCTTCCAAGAGATCATCAAGGAAAACTGCCCTGTGATCCTAGAACTACAAGGTAAAATAGGAATGGAGAGAATCCACCAGACACCTCCTGAAAGAGATCCCAAATTTCAAAGTCCACAAAACATTGTGGCCAAACTCCAGAACTACCAGGTAAAGGAGAAAAATACTACAAGTGGCGAGAAAGAAACAATTCAGATATCATGGAACCACAGGGAGGATCGCTAAGGATCTGGCAGCCTCAACGTTGAAAGATAGGAGGAACTGGAATATGAGTTTTTGCAAGGCAAAAGAGCCTGAGTACAGCAAAGGATCACCTATGCAGCAAGACTAAGCATAATCTACCAGGCAAGGAGATGGACATTCAGTGACATAAGAGAATTCCAGACCTTCCTGATGAAAAAGTCAGAGCTCAATGGAAAATTCAACCTCCAATTACAAGACCCAGAAGAGACATAGAAAGGTATGTCTAGAAATAAGGTAAAATACACACACAAACACACACACACATACACACACACACACACACATAACTTGTTATTTAATGAGAGGCATCTGTTTACATCCCTCTATGGGAAGCTGATACCTGTTACTATCATGAGTTATACCTACAGCAACATCTAAAAGGAATATAGATAAATAGAGGATGTGGGTATAAATTACACAAAATTATGATTAATAAAAACTTATTAAGGGATTGCAATGGAAGAAAAGAGAAAGAATGAAGCAGAAAAGGGTAATGCTACACAAAGAGGCATAAAAACATTATAGTAGAGGGAAAGAAGGGAGGGAGATGACCATTATATGAGCTTTTCCCTCACTGGTTCTGGTGCAAGGAGGGAATAACACAATCAGTTAAGTATAGGATTCTAGCAAGAAAAAAACATAAAACTTTTCATAATAGGGGGAAAGAGGGGAGGGAGAGGAGCACTGCATGAGATCTATTCTCATCAATCTTGGTTCGAGGAAGAATAACATAAAACATTGAGTATAAAAATCAATCATATCCTATAGGCAGTAGGAAGAGGTGAGGGCCAAAGAAAGGTAGTTTAGAAGGCAGGGAAGAGGTAGTAAGCAGAAGGGTAGGAAAAGGGAGGGGGGGTGGAAAAGAAGGGAATACTGAGAGAGGAGGTGGTCAGAAGGAAAACTCTTAAGAAGGAGAAAGGAGAAGGGGAAAATAAAAGCATAAACAGGGGAGGGAATAGGATGGAGGGAAAGAAACAGATAGTAATCATAAATGTGAATGTGAATGGGATGAACTCTCCCATAAAATGGAGGCTGATAGCAGAATGGATTAAAAGCCATAATCCTACAAGATGCTGTTTACAAGAAATAAATCTTAAACAGGGGAATACACACAGGGAAAATGTAAAAGGCTCGAGTAAAATATGTCATGCCTCAGCTAAAGTAAAATAAAGCAAGGGTAGCAATACTTGTCTCAGACAAAGCAAAAGCAAAAATAGATCTAATTAAAAGAGATAATGGAGGAAACTATATCGTGCTAAAAG
>JAQQSW010010272.1:0-13030 GCA_028646575.1 Pseudocheirus occidentalis | reverse complement strand
CTGAGTGGCTGACTGATGATATGAACAGGATGGGACGTTGTTTGTTGATGGCCTGGCTGATCCTTGAGTTCCAGGAAAGAGAAGTCCTGAAGGGTTTGAGGTGTACTGAACCTTGTGAACTTCAGTGTGTGCTGGGGATTGCCTTGAGGACTGGACAAGGACCTGGGAGCTGTTCATCCCTGAGGACTGGACGAGAACCTGTAAGCTTTCAGCTCCTGAATCTAGGTGATTGTCTGGCAGATTCAGGAGGGAGCTGGGACCAGGGACGGGGATCCAGGGAATCAGAGACCACCCAGAGTCAATATGAAGAAGAGGCTTCCTCTTGGACGAAACTGATGTTTGCAGAGGACAAAGGAGCTGTTCATCCCTGAGGACTGGATGAGAACCTGTAAGCTTTCAGCTCCTGAATCTAGGTGACTGTCTGACAGATTCAGGAGGGAGCTGGGACAAGGGAAGGGGATACAGGGAATCATAGAGAACACCCAGAGTCAAAGTGAAGAAAAGGCCTCCCCTTGGACTAAACTGAGGTTTGTTGGAAATCAAGGGGTGGAAGGATTTGTGTGGTTGTCTAAGAACTTTATTTGGAAACTAAAGTTAATGGTTACCCCAGGAGTGGAAGATCAATATATTGTGAATTTTTGATTGAATCAACTCCCTTGTAGGGAAACTAGGTCATTCCGTTGTTAAGTAATTGATTGGATCTCTGATTTGACTGATTGAATTTTTAACTGTTAAGCTGGTTTCTCCCTTAGGGAAACCAGCTGATTCTTCTTTTGTTCCTTGTTCTAAATATTGTATCTTTCTGAAATAAGATATAATATAGAGACTTTCCTTGTTCTGAAGATTGTATATAATATTGTGAACTGTTGAAACTGTGAATATTGTACTGAATAAAGATTTGTAATGGAATAAACAGAGTGTTCACTAATACTGTGTAATGTGAATCTTAAAAGCTCTTCACAGTAGCATTGTCTCAGGAATCTACTGCTGACTGGCTTTTTTTAACTGAGCAATCACATTTTTCATAGATTATCTTCAATGGTAATGGTTAGGTAACTGTAAATGCTTGCTTAACAACTCCTTGTCACTTCATATCAGTGCTCAACAAGTGGATGGATGTTTTTACTGGCTAAGCTTTCATTGAGCCTTATATGATTACATACACATATGTGTGTATCAACCCACACATGTACAATAAGAATTGGGAAAAAGGTTGTTTCTTGTTTATTGACTTTAAGAAAATGATCTGGCTTGATAGATCAAAATGCAACTTTGAAAGCTCTACCCAAGGCATATCATGTATGTTATGTGTAACTACATGCTTTATATAAACAACAAAGAGTATTTGATGAAAAAAATATTAATATATCTTGAAAAAAGAGAGGAACTCTATAAGGCAGAAGTAAGGAAAGAATATAGTACAGGTAGTTGAGAAAGCCTGTGCAAAGACAAAGAGAGGACAAAGAGAGAGCGTTGTATGTGGTGGACCAAGAAAAATCCAGTTCGGGTAGATTGTAGAGTGAGTGTGGTAAGGAATGTAATGCCCTTTGAGACTGGAAACAGAGACAGAGTCCAAGCTATTGAGAGCTTTAAAAGATGTAGAAAGGATGCCTTTCCTTTCCATATGGCATGCTACCTGTTATTTTTATTTTATAGATGAGAAAATACAGGTCTTCCCAATCTGATATAACTAATCAGTGGAACAGGTAGGACAGTGCTCAACCTATTATAAAACTAATACAGTGTCAGAATTTGAAAGCCACAATTTAGCTTGAGCCCCAGCTTTTAGACATATTTAACTGTTTCTATTTTGCTATCCTTTATTTGATGCTAGGGATCATTTTACTGTGTGCTGAGACAACCTTTTTCCAAATGTATATACAAGTCACAGATTATAGCTTGTTAGAAAATTAAGTAGTGGTTCAACAATGCTTCATCTGTAAGCAGAGAGGCATAGCTACAGCAGAAATTGGCATCTGGAGCACATGTAAAGTCAATTGATCTAAATATACTTGAACAGCTATGTTCAGAGGATCAAAGAGAAAATGGATAGTCACTGTCTTAGAATGGAAATGAATCTGCAGTAACAAAGGAAATCAGTTTCGTCCAGACAAGCATATCTGAAGTCTAGAACTGAAATAAGTAGCCTCCCAAAAACAAGTTCTGAAATGTTATATGACAACAATAAGTTTCACATATTGATTTAATGATAGTTTCAGAAGTGTCAGTTTTGGAGGGAGAAGTCAGAGTAGATAGATTCAAGAATGGAGATCAAACCATATATAATATAATTCAAGAGTATTTAATCTGACTTCAGAAGTTTTTCCTACTGCAATGAATACAATGTCTATCATGATTATATGTGCTTTCTTTCTCGAGACTCCTATGGAACTGCTTCCCCCTGCCCTCTAAATGGAAGATCTTGCTTCCTATGTAATGGAAAAAAGATTGAGGCCATTCATGGAGTTTACTCTCATTCCTTTCTTCTCATTTCACATTTTTCACATGGCTTCCTCCACAATTTTCTCTTTTATTTTTATTTTCTTCTTATTCTTATATAAAAGGAGAATCTTCTCCTTGCCAAGGCAAAATACTTTATGTGGACTCTTGATCCCATTAAATTCCATCATGTGCAACGGATTTCACTCTCTATCATTCTCTCTCACTTACCTCAACCTCTCCCTGCTTCTTTGCTGCCTAAAAACAGGCCCAAGTCTTCCCAAACAAAGAAATACAAGAAGAGCAATTTACAAGATCTAGAAATATTTATTAGTTTTTGTTGTACATATCGCCTCCTTTTTTGTCAATAAACTCTTTGAGGAAACCATCTTCATTCAGTCCATTCACTTTTGTTCTGCTCTGATCATCCTCTTTTAAATTCTTTATAATCTGGATTGTAGTCTCATCTTTCAACTGAAATCACCAAAGTTAAAAATGATTAGGGTTTTTTTTGTCTAATCTAATGGCATTTTCTCAATCATCATCCTTTACTTTCTCTAACATTAAAACTGATGTCATCTCTCTTTTCCTGTGTACTTTCTCAAATTTTCCAGGACACTGTTTCCCCTTTGGTTCTTCTCCCATTAGTATGACTGCTTCTCTTTCTCTTTTGCTGGATCTTCATTTGGTCACAGCCAATAACTCTAGGTGATCCAGCGCTCTCTTTTGGGACCTCTTCTCCTCTTGCCCTATGTTTTATAAAATGATGATTTCTTTAGTTTCTAAAGCTCAAATTATCGTATGTATGCACATAATTTCCAGAGCTATATCCAGCTTCAACCAATTCACCTGATATCCAGATTCATATTATTAACTTGTGTTTTCAGCATTCCAAAATAGGTATCTAGGGGGTGGAGCCAAGACGGTGGCATAGAAGCAGCAAAGTTTCACAGCTCCCACATAGCCACCTTAAATACCCATAAAATATGGCTCTAAACAAATTTTAGGGTTCCCAAACTCACAAAAATACAAAAAACACATCTCTCCCTGAAAGCAGCTCAGCAGGTGGGGCTCATCATGGCAGGCTGGGAGCCCAGGCTGGCCCAACAAGAAACCACAGCCAGGACCAAGGGTGGTCAGGAGGAACTGCAGCTTGAGTCTACCAGAGAGTGGATCTGCAGCACCTGGAGTAATCTCCCTATTTATTAAGCAAGGAAAAAGAAAGTTTAGAGAAAGGTCAGTGGAATTCAAAATTTCAAGCTAAATTTGGGGGAGGAAAAGCATCTGGGCAAACTGTTTCCAGGGCAAGGAAGCAGTGGGAAGTGGCAGGATGGCTGCAAGCAGCAACCACCTCCACTGGGCTGCTTCAGAATTCCTGGCCTGCCAATTGCAGGGGGCGGGGCTGAGATGATTGATCAGGGCTAAGGGCTCTTGTGTTGAGCGGCCTAGATCTGGATCGTGGTCTCAGGTGGTGGTCCTGGGTTGTGCTTTCAGCAAGCCAAATCTGATAGGGGCTGCAGTACCTCCTAATAGTTCCAACAGCTGTGAAAACCCTAGTATTTGGGACAGAGCTTTTCTCGCTGGAAGCAGAGTTCCACAGAGCTAAAAAAAAAAATAAAGCAATTAACTTGTAAGGGCTTTACATTTCTGACTAATGTAAATTCTAAATGTGGAAAGTATGGTATATAGAAATCTCCAGAAGTGGGGGTTTATACGTGCTGGTACGAATACATGAGTCACACAGGCAGAGCTCGCAGACATACAGGAGTACATGTGGGTGCCTGGAGCTATAGTGTATGTGGCAATCACTGTCTGGAGCTATAGCATATGTGGCAATTACTGCCCGGGGCTATAGCATATGTGGAAATTATTAATTGGAGCTATAGTATACATGGCAATCACTGAAAATATCCAGTGAGAATTAGGTCATGTTACGTGAAACTTCAGGGCACCTCACAATGGCTTGCTGTAACCTGAGCATGTGCTGTAAACACCGTTTGTGAGTACGTGGCAGAATTAAAATATTTATAAAGCAGTATAAAACAATGAATAGTTAGAGTAATCAGAGCCAAGAGAGTCATCAGAACCAAGAGAGTCATCAGAGCCAAGAAAGTCAGCAGAGCCAGCAGAGTCATTAGAGTCAGAAAAGTCAACAGAGTCATTGAAGCATTAAAAAGAAAACTCTCTCTGGGTGTTCTTTGAAGCAGTTCTTCAGATTTATTATCTGATGCCAAAGACATCCGAAGGCCGGGAATGGTAAACGAATATTAAGTAGGCAAGATATTTCCCAAGGAATTCTGTAACATTAACTGACTGGCCAAAATGAGGAAAAGGAAGCAAAATAAGAACAGCAATACAACTCTAGAATCCTTTTTTACAGACAAAAAGGATCAAAGCATGGAATGGGAGGAAGACAACACAGTCACAACTCCCACACCAAATGCTTCCAAGAAACAAGAAGATTGCCTACAAGCTATAGATCAACTTAAAAATGATTTTGGAAACCAAATGAGAGAAGTGGAGGAAAAATTGGGAAGAGAAGTGAGAATGATGCAAGAATATCATGAAAGGAGAGCCAACAACTTGACTGAAGAAAACAGGACCTTAAAGAACAAATTAACTCAAAAGGCAAAAGAGGCCCAGAAAGCCAATGAGGAGAAGAATGCCTTAAAAAGGCGAATTTCCCAGATGGAAAAAGAATCTCAAAAGCATTCTGAAGAGCATAATTACTTCAGAATTAGAGTGGAGCAAGTGGAAGCTAATGACTTCATGAGAAACCAAGACACTATTAAACAGTTACAAAGAAATGAAAAAAATAGAAAACAATGTGAAATATCTCCTTGAAAAAAACCACTGACCTGGAAAATAGAGCCAGGAGAGACAATCTGAAAATTATTGGTCTGCCTGAAAACCATGATCAAAAAGAGAGCTTGGAAAGCATTCTTCAAGAAATTCTCAAGGAAAATTGCCCAGATGTTTTAAAATCAGAAAGCAAAATAGAACTTGAAAGAATTCACCATTCACCTCTTTAAAAAAAATCCCCAATAGAAAACTCCTAGAAATGTTATAGCCAGGTTTTGGAATCCCCATATTAAGGAGAAAACATTACAGGCTGCCAAGAGAAAACAATTTTAATACTGTGGAAACACAATTAGTATAATGCAGGATCTGGCAGCCTCTACACTGAGGGATTGAAGGGCCTGGAATATGATATTTCAAAGATCAAGGGAGCTGGAATTAAAACCAAGAATCACCTACCCAGCAAAATTGAGTATAATGTTCCAGAGGAAAATGTGGTCATTCAGTGAGGTGGAGGACTTTCAAGCATTCTTGCTGAAAAAAACCAGAACTGAACAGAAAATTTGACAATCAAACACAAGAAGCATGAGAAAATAAACATAGGAAAGAAATCATAAGGAACTTATCAAAGTTGAACTATTTACAAATGACAGTAGTAACTTATGAAATTTTTCTCAGTATGAGGACAGGTGAAGAGAATACAAATGTATATATATATATGTATACCTATACATGTGTCTATATAGGAGGGTATATGTGTATGAATACATATCTGAGCGTGTGTGTATGTGTACTTAGAGGGTCCAGGATCAATTGAATATGAAGGGATGATACTTTAAAAGGTGAAATTCTGAGGTGGGAGAGGATTAGAATGAGAGGAGAAAGGGAGAGATAAAATGGGGTTAGTCATCCCATATAGAAGAGGTAAGGGATAAGAGTTAGAACTTTACTTTCATTTACTCTAATTGAATTTGGCTTAGAGAAGGAATGACATAAACTCTGAACTGGTTATCATGCCACACAGGAGAGTAGGGGGCATGGGGATGAGAGGCAGGATGACGGAGGGGAAGGCAGGTTCTGGGGGAGGGTTGCTGGAAGCACACACTTTGGTAAAGGGAGAGGAACAGGGTAGAGAACAAAATAGGTCGTGGGGGGGTGGGATAGGAAGGAAGGACATAGGATCAGTCTGTCGCAATATGTCCACTGTGTAGATGTCCTGCTTAATCACACATGTACAGCCTGTATTGAATTGCTTGTCCTTCCAGTGGGGGTGGGTGTCAAGTGAGGAACCAAAAGAAAGTAGAATTTAAAGCTCTGTGATACATGCAACTAGGAATTAAGATATACAGGGACTGGGGTAGGGAGACCCTCCTGGTCCTACCAGAAAGTTAGAGGGGTGTTGGAGAAGGGCATAAAAGAGAGCAGATCAGGGGAGGGGCTTTACAGTGGGATTGCTGTTTGGGGGTTGGGGGTGTGGGAAAGAGAGGGTGAAAATTTGTTACTCAAAAATCTCATGGAAATGAATGATGTAGACAAGAAAATAAATAAAAAAATTATATTAAAAATGGGTATCTTACCTGTACAGAAAGCTAAAAATATCCAAAACAAACATTATTATCTTACTCTTAATGTTTTCTCATTTCCTAATTTGCCTATTCACTATGAGAGCACTATCTTCTCTCTAGTCACACAGGTTCATGATGTTGATGTCATCTTCTAATTCTCACTGTCACTTTCCTACACTTCTAATCTGTTACCAAGTCTGTAACTCCAAGCAATATATGTCTTATTTATGTCACATTCTCATCACTGCCATAGCTGTTTTGGGCTCTCATCACCAGCCTTCTGGCTATTGCATTTTCTTTTTGGTTGATATATTTTCTTCCAGTCCATCCTCCACTTAATTGACAAAGTCATCTGTATAAATAAAAAGGTTGATTTGCTTCTATATAAAAAATAAATAATTTTAAGGTTAATAAATATGTTAACTTCTATCTTATCACTGATTTAAATAATAATTAATTGATATCCATATCATAGTTAACAAAGGGGTCATGTGACTTTGGACAAGTCATCCTTTTGGGACTCTTTTTCTTCATCTGTGAAATGTAGATGTTTCCTTGGATAATCTCTAAGTTCCCTTCTGAAACAGCATCTAAAATTCTATTATTATAAAATCTAGGAGTGAGCACAGAAATATAAAAATTTATTATCTATAAACCTTCAAAGATATATTCTGTATAGCTTTTCTGGCTACCTGGCTTTGGGGCTGTATCCAACCCTGCCCTCTGTCTAACCCTCAAGTCAACTGATTTTCATGGAAAGTTTATATCATTTTACTGTTCTATGATTTTATTTTCCATCCCTGGAACTTTTAATACAAATTACTCTTTTCTTAGTATTCATTCCCTACACATTGTCTGCAGAATGTCAGCTTCTAGAGAACAAGATTTTTCTTAGATACATATACCCAGCACTTAGCACAGTGCTTGGCAACTGGTAAGTGCATAGCAAAATTTTTTTTATTTTGTATTAGTTCATTCATTCTTTTAAGGTATCTATAAAAATAACAGTAGGTAAAATCCAAATTAGTAGAAATGCATTACCAAAGAGAGAAACATCAACATCACTGACTAAGGTCACATTGCATAAAGAAGTTACAATTAGATATGAATTTTGAGAAACCCAATGGAGAGTTAATAATATACCATTCTGTCATTACAGCCCATTAGTGCAAGTTTCTGATAATGAAGGCTTTTTATGCCATATTAGAAAGATTTCAGATATAATGAAGCAAATACACATCTATATGTGTGTATATATATGTGTGTGTATATATGTATGAATGTATATGTGTTTATATATATATATATAGGAAGAGAGAGAGAGACAGAGAGAGACAGAGAGAGAGAGGAGAGAGACATCAACAAATAAGGCAATGTTTGATTATATGTTTTGTGACTTACATATTTCTTGTAAATATATTTCACAAACCATACTTTTTCATAGTGTGGTTCATGGTAATGCATATTTACATTATTTTCATAATGCAATTGTAAAAGAACTATTAGGGAAATTTAAATATTAAAGTGAGCCATTCACAAGGGCGACATGACCAAATCTAGATTTCTTTTGGCAACATTTCACAAATAACTGTAGAGGAACTCCAAAGTGAAGATGTCTCTGTTGACTGCTGCATGCCTTGAGGGCTGCATGCAAAGCACCACTTCAGTGGTTGGAGCTGACTTTAATATGACCTATAGTGTTTCTGTAATGGTTATATGTAAATGCATTTATCCTTCATAAGGAGTTTCACCCTCTATTATAAATAGCATAGCAGGAATAAGAAAAGGCATTTCTCTATTACATATGTATGGTATGCTGGTGATTTCTTCTTAAATATCCCAAGGGAATATTTATAATAGCATTTCTGCTCACTAGAATTCTTTTATGTTTCCTTCTCCTTGTTCCAAGTTTCTGCTTTATATCATTATCTGACTGCCTTCCATTGGTCTCCATTATGCATTGTTTTGTTTTGTTTTCATCAGTATAATGGCACAGGGAGACTTGTAACTCATAGTGTACTATAGCAGAGTCATAATGAAATCAAGAAAAGAGTCCATCAGATCAGCAACTTTATCAAAACACACCTTCACTCATTGTATCTGAGACAATGCTATAATAAGAGAGTCTGTGAGGCCTTATTCCTCTGAGTCTGTAAGACCAAGTAGGAGAGCCTTGGTCTTTAGTCTGTGTATTTGTACTTTTCCTCTTGTAGGTGTGGTTGACAGAGCCTATGTGACCACGTAAAATTCAAAAAGTATGGCATCAGGGTTCCATAGTTCACGGTTTTGCATCATCTGTTTCATGAGGAGGAAGTAGTCATCTTCAGCAGCAACATCTGAGATTCATAGCAACAGTAGCAGAGATACGGGTTCATATGTCAGTCACTCTACACCTAAACATGAATTTAGCAGAATCAGGGTGCTGTAGGAATGAAGTTAAGTCAATTTTCTGTTAAAAAAAAAAGAAGACATATAGGAGGCAATATACCCCAAAGTGTTGGAATGTGTTTGTATGTTTCTTCTTGCTCTAACTCTTTGAAGTAAATATTCCTTTGGAAGTGCAATGGATAGAGTGTTCAATCTGGAGTTAGAGATATCTGATTCAAAACAACCTCAAATACTTGCTACCTGTATGACCCTGGGCAAGTAATTTAACGTGTATCTCTCTCAGTTTATTCATTTGTAAAATGGAAATAATAATAACAACTACTATCCAAGCTCTTGTGAAATGAGATTACATTTGTAATGTTCTTTGCTAGCCTTAATGCTATTATTATTATTATTATTATTAATAGTAATAGTAGTAGTAGTAGTAGTAGTAGTAGTAGTAGTAGTAGTAGTAGTAGCAGTAGTAGTAGTAATGGTATTTTGTGTGATTTTGTTAAATGGAACTGGAACACTCATCACAGTAACTCTGACAATAAGAGGAACACTGATTGTGGAGGTCAGAGTTAATGACATTAGAGGAAAAAAGTTCCAATACCCTAACTTCTCAGAATTACTGCCCGGATGTCTGAGTGGTAAATGTGGCGTTCTGGATCTGGAAGAATGAGTCAGAGCATACATATTATATAAATAACTTCTTATTATAGCCTCCACAAAACTCTATGTGATGGCTACACCAGCTATTATTCCAACCAGATTAAGAAATCAAGGTTCTGAGGAGTCATGTGTCTTGCTCAGGATATAATTCATGATTATCTGAGGCTGCATTCAGACCTAGGTCTTCTGGCCCCTAACAGAGCACTTTTATCTACTATATCCATCTGCCTCTAGATATAGTAAGTCTGACAGAATCTATTAAAACATAAAGATTCTCAAAATTATGATGGCAAAATTTGATAGACACATAAACAACTTTGAGGATTTGAAGGGTTCCATAGATCGACTTAATACGAATTCTCTATGGTACTTTTTAAACAAAAGGATGCTTTTATAAAGTTAGAAGTAAGGAATATCCTAAGCTAAGGAAAAGCCTCTGTCAGATTTTTCTAAATTATTCTAAACAATAAGATGATGACTAATAAACACATTTTTAGAATACACTTACATCTACAGCTTTGTAGCATAGTATAGAAGGATCTCTAATAAACTGACTTCAAAAAGTCCTTCGAGTATACAGAGTGACCAATAGATTGAATGAATTAGAATGTTTGGGTTTCAAAAATAATGAAAACAAATACTTTCAGTAACAATATGAAAGCAAGATCTCTTTTTTAACCAATGACATTTTATATATGTTCTTATAGAATGATGTATTTTTTAACAATTAAAAATAAAAATCATGAAAGTCTCAGAGAAATAGAGCACTAGGAGCTGCAGTGAATAGGGCACCATCCCTGAAATCATTAGGACATGAGTTCAAATCTTGCCTCAGACACTTGACACTTATTTAGCTGTGTGACTTTGGGCAAGTCTCTTAACTGCAATTGCCTTACTTTCCCCCTTCAAAAAGCAAATCAAAACAAAACAAAAACAAACAAATAAATAGAGCACTAAAGACTCTTATTTTATAAAGTGTTCAATCAGAGGATCAGAAGTGTTATTAGTTCTTAAATGAAAAAAATGATGTTAAAAAAAGCATTTTCCCCCTGAAATTTATTCAATTGGTTGCTTTGGGGAATTCTATTATTTCTGTCTTTCAGACATGCTACATGAAGACTTTCATCTTAAATATACATATATATAATATACAAGAATATGCATATATATGTATGTATTTTTGCACTTACATATAACGTCTCTTTTATAATTTCAGGCTCAAAAACAGAGATAATGACAACTTAAATCTACAGAATTCTTTAAATTTTGGTACATCTTTACTTTAACTGGATTGGTGGAGGGAAGGGAAGATTGTATGACTGATAAAGAATCATGTGCCTTTTTTTTCCTTCCGGATATTTGAATTACAGAAGATAATTGACTCTTCCTTCTTCCTCCCAGCCCCAACCCACCTATCACCTAATCCTCATATACTGTAATTAATAAAAGTACAAAAAATAACTGTCTTCTCCATATGGCACATTAAAATAATGAAAATATTGCTTAAGGTTTGAAATGCAACTGGTGAACGTGATCAGATAAATATTCACTTTTGTGAATTTTCATGTTCCTAAAGACTGGAACCTTATAATTTTACATTGGGTTATGAGGATATAATTAGAAATAATAAATTATTTTTAGGGAGAATGAGTTTACACAATAACTCTAGGTTTTATATTAAAAGTTCAAACACTGACTATTTAAGCTCTACTTTTATTATTTTCTATTTGAGAAAAATACAGCATTAAAAATGAATCATTTTTCATTAGGACTTTTGGTGGTAGAAGAGCCTGTGAGTCATTATGTGTATAAATTATACACCTTGTCATAGAATAATAGAATTTCATATTTGGAAGGCATTTGGAGAGACTATCTAGAGTAGCCTTATCATGGCCAAGGATCCTTTCTCCCACCTCCCCCAAAATCAGCATTTTGATGTTGCTGTTTGTCCATTGTTCTTGAGGAGGACCGTGACATCAGAAAGGTGAAGCCATGACTTGAAAGTAAATTGAATCAAACAATCAGCATCTAACATTTACATAAAGACTTCTTAGTGTATAGGAAGCAAATATCTATGGAAACATCCTATTCTGCTTTGGGATATAGATATAGATATAGGTGAAGATATGTATATATGTATATGCATATATATGTATATGTGTATGTATGTATGAATATATGTACATGTTGGGCAGAGATGTTAAAGATTATCTACTGCAATCCCTTGTATTCTATGGTTTCTCATCTATTGTAGTTACTTATCAAGTGTTTCTTGAATTGGGTTGAGAACACAGTACCTGAGAAAGATTATGTGATATGTTCAAGATCATACAATAGCAGGAAGCAATAGGATAAGGCTTCTATCCCAGAGTGTTTGACCCTGTATAAGGGTTACATACACACACACACACACACACACACACACACATATAAGGACTTTTACTCCTACACTAGCAGTTCTCAACCTGCAGGTCACGACCCCTTTGGTTGTCCCCTAAGACCTTCAGAAATAACATATTTCTGATAGTCTTAGGAAATGAGACACCACTCCTCTGTCTGCATGTGGGTCTGCCTGCATGCAAATATGCCATCACATGAGTATTAAAAGATCGTGGTACTAGGAAGGTTGAGAACCAAAAGTTACTTGATGTTGATTCCTATTTCATTTATCAATCCAAAACCTATTTTGTTATTTCTTTATATAAAGGCAGCATGATGGGTAATTGGTTACATCCTATCTCTGGTAAATATTGTTTGTCAAATTTTCTGTTCAGCTCTGTTTTTTTCAGCAAGAATGCTTGAAAGTCCTCCACCTCATTGAATGTCCATATCTTCCCCTGGAACAATATGCTGAATTTTGCTGGGTAGTTGATTCTTGGTTTTAATCCCAGTTCCCTTAATCTTTGAAATATCATATTCCAGGCCCTGCAATCCCTCAGTGTAGAAGCTGCCATATCCTGGGTTATCCTGATAGTACTTCCGCAGTATTCAAATGGTTTTCTCTTAGAAGCCTGTAATATTTTTCTCCTTTAACTGGGTATTCTGGAACCTAGCAATAACATTTCTAGGAGTTTTCTTTTGGGGAGCTTTTTGAAGAGGTGATCAGTGAATTCTTTCAAGTTCTATTTTGCCCTCTGATTCTAAAACATCAGGGCAATGTTCTTTGAGGATTTCTTGAAGGATGC
>JAQQSW010010271.1:0-13030 GCA_028646575.1 Pseudocheirus occidentalis | reverse complement strand
CTGCTCCTCCCAGTGGGAGTGGGAGACAAGGGAGGAATTGCAAGAATCTAGTATTTAAAGCTATACAATTAAATGCAACTGGGAAATAATACATACAGGGACGGGGGCAGGGAGGAGCTCCCTGCCTTGCTAGAAAGCTAGAAAGGTGTTGGAGGAGGGCATAAAAGGGAACAGATTGTGGGAGGGGTCTTACAGTGTGATCAGTGTTCTGGGCTGGGGTGTAGGGACAAAAAGGAGAGAAAATTTGTAACTCAAAACCTTGTGGAAATGAATGATGTAACCAAGAAAATAAATTTAAATTTAAAAATAAATTTAAAAAAGAGTTAAAAAAAAAGAAAAAGAAAAATGGACCCAGTCACTTTATCTGAACCTTTTGAAGTAACTACTTTAAAGCAACAATGTGTGCCAAGTGGGCAAGAGGAAATTGCCACTACTATAACGGAATATGTTGAAGCAGAGGGTTAGTCCCTACCACCACACAACGGAATAATCCTGTCTGTCCAGTAAGAAAATCAGATGGGACATGGAGGATGACAGTGGATTATAGACAATTGAATAAGGTGACTCCTTCTTTGTATGCCACTGTTCCAGATACTGTCACCTTAATAGAAAGAATCCAGAAATATGATGGAACTTGATATGCAGTTATTCATTTGGCAAATGCCTTCGTCACCATCCCAACAGACCCTAAACAATGGGACCAGTTTGCTTTCATTTGGCAGGGTAGACAATATACTTTCACCCACTTTCCACAAGGACACTTGCATAGCCCCACTATTTGTCACAGGATTGTGGCTGAACAGTTGGATGAATTGAAGCTACCTGGTGTACAACTGACCCACTATATTGATGATATCATGATACAGAGAAAAGACACAAAAGAAGTGGAGGAGTTTGACCCTTCTAATTGAGCATATTAAAAGTAAAGGGTGGAAAATTAACCCTGCAAAGGTTCAAGGATCAGCTCAAAACATAAAATTTGGGGGTATAAAATGGAACAAGAGACTACGAGAAATTTTTCCACAAGCTCGACAAAAGATGAAGGATTTTCCCACACCTTCCAATAATAAGGCCCCAAAGTTCATAGGATTGTTTGGATACTGGAGGTACCACATTCCACATTTGGTACGGATTTTGAAACATTTATATAAAACACCTGGAAGAAATATGAATTTGATTGGGGACTTGAGCAGAGTAAAGCTTTTGAAGAAGCTAAGGCTGCCATACAATTGGCTCCAGATTTATGGCCAATGCATAATCATCCAGTGGAATTACAAGTGACTGTACAGTATGATTACGCAAACTGGAGTTTATGGCAAAAACAACAGAGTTGAAATATACCCTTGGGATTTTGGTGTAGGAAACACCCTTCATCTGGAGTCCAGTATACACCTTTTGAAAAGCAGTTGTTAGCTGCATATTGGGCTTTGGTGGAGACTGAACAACTTACTCTGGGCCATGAAGTGATATTAAGACCTGGAATCCCAATTATGACCTGGGTAATGAGTACCCCAGCTTCTCATAGAATTGGACACGCCCAAGAGGCTAGCATTATCAAATGGAAGTGGTATATCCAAAATAGAGTGAAAACAGGCAAAAGCAGAGTCTCTGCTCTACATGAATCTGTAACATAGAAACTGAGGGGAATGACACACCCTCTGAGCCAAAGTTACAGTTGGTACAATCTTCTATAAAATGGAATGAGGGATATGATGGATTAACTGAAGAACAAAAGAGACATGCATGGTTTACTGATGGGACAGTGAAATATTTGGGCCAAAAAAGACACTGGAAAACAGTAGCCTATAATCCATGTGCTAGAAAGACTTTGGAAAGTGCTGGGATAAGTGGAAGTAGTCAATAAGCTGAACTTATGGCAGTACATCAAGCCATCAAAATAGAACAAGGAGGAAATGTCATATATTCACTGATTCATGGGCGGTAGCTAATGGTTTAGCTACATGAATGCCCATGTGGAAAAATCAAAATTGGGAAATTTATGGCAAACAAGTCTGGGGCAAAGAATTATAGGAAGATATCTGGAGCATTTCTTTTTTTTTTTTTTTTTGCTTTTTGGAGGGCAGTTGGGGTTAAGTGACTTGCCCAAGGTCACACGGCTAGTTTTTTGTGTTAAGTGTCCGAGGCCGGATTTGAACTCAGATACTCCTGACTCCAGGGCCGGTGCTCTATTCACTGCGCCACCTAGCTGCCCCTGGAGCATTTCTTTGGTTACTGACTTGTCAGTTTTTCATGTAGATGCTCACGTGGCCCTCACCATGCCAGAAGACGAGTACAATGCCCATGCTGATCAACTGGCAAAGAATGCTACTGAACATATTGTCCCTACTTTGACAACAACTGATGATCTGGTATTAGCAAAATGGGTCCACCAAATGGCCTGCCATTTAGGGATCCAAGCCACACACTGGTGGGCACAAGATCGAGGCATTAGTATCTCTCATTTACTGTTTAGACAGATAGCAGAAGAATGTCATATGTCAGCTGGAAAAGGAGCAAACTGCTCCTTGGGTAGTGACTGGAGAAATAGCAAGAGGAAAGGTCCCAGCCCAGATCTGACAAATAGATTATATTGCTCCACTACCACAAGATAAAGGATGCAGATTTTTATGTACTTGCATTGACACCTATTCAGGTGTACTAGTGGCTTGTCCGTATAAGAATGCAACCCAGAAAAACACCTCTAAAACTCTAGATCTCATAAGTCTGTATTATGGAATCCCAATGCAGATTCAAAGAGACAATGGGTCACACTTCAAAGATAATGAAATGAAGAGGTATTGTACACTAAGCAATATAGAATGGATATATCATATTCCATATTATCCATAAGCATCTGGGTTAATTGAAAGAATGAATGGATTATTGAAAGAATAGTTAAGGAAGTTAAGTTCCAATAATTCATATAAATGTTGGAAGGATAATTTGTTCATGGCTTTATGTAATATGAATGATAGACCACTGGGTGGAAGTACACCTCAAGCCAGAATGATGACCCCAAATCTGCAAATTAGAAACAGCAAACACATAAGATCCCAAATATTGAGTGTTGGACTTTGAGGCCAGATGTCCCAGCACCATACCCAGGAACACCTGGTTCAGGGGTGTGATTTACATTGTTTAGAGGACTTTTGGTTGGATAGAAAAGAAATAAGAAAAATATCCTCTGGAATATGCATAAGAATCCTTAAAAATCACTTTGGACAGATTTTACCTAAATCAGGATTAGCAGCTCAAGGAATACATGTATTGGCTGGAATAAGAGATTCTAATTATCAAGGTGAAATTGTTGTGACATTACATAATTTTGGTGAAGGGCCCATACAGATTTGTAAAAATGATAGGATAGTTCAAGTGAATATAGTTCCTTGTAAAACAATACTACTTATAAAAAGTGACACTCTGCTGCCACTAGCACAGTCTGGGCCTAGCTACCAGCTGAGTGAAATAAAGGGACAGAGAGAGAGAGAGAGAGAGAGAGCTTCTAGCTAAATAAAGGAAAGAGGGAGAGAGACGGGGATGTATTCCATAGTCTGTTTATTGCAGAACCATTTCATACAGAGCCATCGATACATGGAAGATACAAGGTTTATATACCCTTAGCAGAATGCAAGGAACCACCCTTGGTCTCAATCCTGCAGCCCAAAGCCAATCACTCTCTTTATCCTAGGACCATGTCCAGAGGCACAAACAGGGTGTTACAATCAAGACTTGAAAATTAACTCAGTACTTTCTCTAGATAATTCATGAAACCAATGAGAGCATCCACCCAACAAGATTATACTCTCCTTGCATATCAGCCTAATGATCTTTGTGGAACTAGGGAGCTAATGTGGCCAAGGCCCCTGAAAGTCTTGGCCTACAACAACCCTCCTTCCAAAGTAACTATCAGAGGAGCTGAAGGGTTGGGTTCTACTGATAGAATAAAATTGGGAGCTAAAGTATGCGTAAAATGGAAGCCAGATGATGTTTAAAAGGCTGCAGAGTTATAGCACATGGGAAGGATAACACTGTATTGTTTATTCAAGAGAAGTTGATTACAATTTTCTACCCTTAACTCATATATTCTACTGTGAGTGAGGCTACAATAGTGGGCTCATGGACTCCAGTAGTATGGCTGATCTTATATCTACCTTGTTTCTGGTTATCGTCTCCTTGCTTCTTTTTGATGGTTCACCTTGTTTACTAGATTTGTTTCCACAGGCTTGGTACCTCCACCTGTCTGACTAAAGAACTGACCTCTCAAATGGGACCCCTTGGGTTGGGGACAGCTCTAAGTCAAATTTCAGCAGTAAGTAGCCATGGAAGAAGAGACCTTTTTCCTTACCCCAAGATTTTGGGACCCAATTTGCTTGGGGATGGGAGGGGAGAATGATGGGGAGCTTGTGCTGAAGTCCCACCCTAAAATATTGTTTTCTGTGTTTATTGTGTGTTATCTTTGTTATATTGTTGTAAAATTCTATTGACACCAGCTACTCCTAAAATTCCTATTACCCTATGTAATGAAATGTATTTTTAATGTTTTTTTTTTTTGCCAAGTAAGGCACACGAAAGATCTTGGGCCAAATGTAATGGTTATGGGATTTGAAGATCTTCCATGCCCCTTGAACTTGCTGAAATAGCAGGAAGGGGTGGGACAGGAGGAAGCCAGAGCCCAGCTGAAGTCAGTGTGGTGACTAGAAGCATGGCAGCAGCAGTGGCTGTGGTGTGAACTCCTTTTTTTTTTTGAGCCAGCCAGAATTTCTGCTAAGGACTCCTGCTGAGGACTGCTGGGGATGGGAACTGCAGGGAGCTGAAGCTGCTGGGAGAAAGCTGTGTGGATGCTGAGTAGTTGCCATGAGTGAGGAGAGAAGGACCTTTGCCTGAGGTAGCCTGTTCTGTTTTGAAGGCTTGAGAATGTGGGTGTTTACTGCACTAACTACATGAGCCAACTCTATAGCTACTCTGATGGCTTTGACTTTATGGCTTTGGGACTCAGTTTTCTGGTATTTGAATAAATGTTCTCGCTTTGTTCTACATGTAGAAAGCCTGTTATATTTTGTGATTAATAACCATATCAGCATATTTATAGTTACCATAGGCATCATGAATACTGCATTGTTGATACATTATGTGAGATAATTTTCCCAATTTTATCTCCCCCTTGCCTCTTCTGTTAGTGCATCTCACTTTTTCAACCCTTCATTTTATTTTTTTTGAAATTATCACATCATTGTCAAATCACATCCTTGCCCTTTGTTTATGTATATTTGTATGTTCTATCAAACTGCCCTATTAATGAGAAAGTTCTTCAGAGTTACAAGTATCATCTTCCCACAAAGGAATGTAAACAGTTTAACTTTATTCAGTTCCAAGTGATTTCTTTCCTGTTTACCTTTTATCCCATGAGTCCTGTATTTGAAAGCCAAATTTTTTATTCAGATCTCATCTTTTTTTATCATGAATGATTGAAAATCCTCTATTTCACTAAATAGCTTTTCCCTGAAGGATTATACTCAGTTTTTCTGGGCCAGATATTCTTGGTTGTAATCCTAGCTCCCTTTGCCTTCTGGAATATCATATTCCAAGCCCTCTGAACATTTAATGTAGAAATTGCTAAATCTTATTCTATCCTGACTGTGGTTGCATGATATTTTAATTGTTTTTTTTTCTGACTGCTTGTAATATTTTCTCCTTGACCTGGAAACTCTGAAATTTGGCTTTAATATTTCTGGGAATTTGCATTTTGACATCACTTTTAGGAGATAATTAGTGGATTCTTTCAATTTTTATGTTACCCTCTGGATCTAAGCTATCAGGGCAGTTTTCCTTTACAATTTCTTGAAAGATAATGTCTAGGCTTTCATTTTTTTTTAATTACAGCTTTCAGGTTGTCTAATAATACTTAAATTTTCTCTCCTTTACCTGTTTCCTAAGTCAGTTGTTTTTTCCAATGAGACACTTCACATTTTCTTCTTTTTTTTCAATTTTTGACTTTGTTTTTGCTTCTAGTTTACCAATTCTAATTTTTAAGGAATTATTTTCTTCAGCAAGGTTTTGCACCTGTTTTTCCAATTAGCCAATTCTTCCTTTTAAAGAGTTCTTTTCTTCAGCAAATTTTTGTACTTCTTTTTCCATTTGTCCACGTCTGCTTTGCAATGCAGTTCTATCTTCATTGTATTTATTTGGACAATTTTTGATTTTTAAGATATTATTTTCTTTAGTATTTTTGTGCCACTTTTGCCAAACTATTGACTCTCTTTTCATAATTTTCTTGCAAGACTCTCATTTCCCAGTTTTTCTTCTTCCTCACATTTAATTTTTAAAATATTTTTTGAGCTCTTCCAAGAATTCTTGTTGGGCTTTTGTCCAAGTCACATTTTTTCATTTGAGACTTTGCTTGTGGCTGTTTTGACAATGTTGTCTTCTTTTTTTTCACACTTGGGAGAGTTTAGTTCCCCCAAAATAGCACTGTCAGCATGTACATTTGGTATCAGGATAACTGCAATGTACTCAAGGCCTCTTCTCCACCTTTCTGCCTCCCATCCTTGCCCTTTCTAACCCAATTCATTAAGTCATTTATTTCCAAAGTGAGATGCCCACCGAGGTGGGATAGCCCAGACTCTAGAAGCAGTGTGTACCTGTAAAGGGGAAGTTAGGGTGATGGGCCAGTTCAGCTTTCCCTCTAAGACCTCTCTGATCTACAAGATCCGCAGGATAGGTGGAGCCTACCCTTTGGGGTGGTCCCCTTGGTGGTAGTGGTGGTAGTAATGGTGGGGCAGATCTACACAAGGTGTTATCCCTTATCTCTCTCAAAAAAGACTTATTTTTCCTACCTAAAACTAACCCTACCCCCAGAATTGCCCAGAATGTGCCCACTTGACATCTCCCAAGTCTGGCATCATTCACTCTGTGCTTGAAACACCAGGATTCATTGGAATGTGAAGGTTGTTAGACCTTGCTGAATCCCAAAGCAAAAGCTAGGATCAAAGCAATTCCTTTTTCTTACAGCACCTCTAGACAGATGATTCAAGGTAGCAACAGTCTTGGGTAGTGGTTAGCTTCTTAGCAGTGATCAGAGGATAAATGGGGTCATTTTTTGCCTTTTCCCCAACCTCAGAGAGCCTTAATCCAGGGCCATCTCACAAGGGTTATCGTGAGCAACCTGGGCTGCCTCATACATGCGTCAGAAATCTTGATATCAGAGAGAACAGCCCAGCCATGCCTCCCCAAAGTGGCTCCAACCAGTGAAAAGGAAGATGCCAGGGTCAGGCCTGACACCACAGCAAAAAGGGGTGTGAATGGTACCAGACACTTGTCTGGAGGACTAAGTTGGCTGGAATAATGGGAACTTCTTTTTTTTTAATTAATGAGAACTTCTGACCCCGGATTTGAGGAGTGCTGATGCTGATTACTTCTCCTGCAGCTCCTGGTCATGAATAACTCAATAGAATATCCCTTGAACCACAAAATCGCTGGCACACACAGTCATGAGAACCTCAGCATCACTGCATGGGTGACAGGTCAATCCAACTCTAGCTACACTGATCCTCCAAGTAGCTGGGCAGGGTCACAGAGGCCAGGAGGCCATAACCAGTAGTCAGAGTAGTGGTGGAAACAACATGACCAGGTGGCTGGAGCCAAGTCATGGGACCCCCAGGAAACTCAGGAGTCACAGCCTCACTGCAACAGCAAGAAGAGCTGGAGCCACATCCCCATACCCATATACCCAGAAAGCCTCAACCTCCATTAATCACAGCCCCCATCTCCTCCGATGGAGGTGCTTCAGAGCCTGGAGGAGATGAGAGGCACAGCAGTGCTGCCTCCAGCTCTACAGCCCCAAGTCTCACTAACCACTGTGCCACCAGACACTTTTAACCTGACAGTGTTGTCTTCTGAGATTGTGTCTTGGTTTTCCCTACCACCATAGTAGCTTTTATATGGTCAAATTAATTTTTTTTCTTGCTTGCTCATTTTTCCAGTCTATTTCTTGCCATTTAACTTTATGCTAAAGTTGGGTTCTGCTCCTAGGGTGGAGAACTGTCTCAAGCTTCAGATTTTTCCTACTGCTGTTTTCAGAGCTAGCTTTGGGAGTCTATAAGTTTTTGGTGCTTCCAAGGTGATATGATCTAAGGAGAGTTCTCCTGTTCTTCTGGCCTATTCTCTGATCTTTAGCCAGGAAGGAACCTTGTTCCCTTCAAGCACAAGTGCGAGTGATTTTTTCTACTTTGGGACTGTCACGAGGCCTCTGCTCCCTAGCAACCACAAGTCATATTGCTCCTTTTAGCACAGGAATCGTGTATAGGCAATGTAACAGGGTCCTAAAACCCAACAAAGGATAACTTGTAATATGTTTCTGACCAGTTGTCTGACCCTCTTACTTTCTGTGGGCTGAGAAATCCCAAAGCTGCCACTGCTGCTGTTGCAGCCACCTCTAAGGCTTGCTGTAGGCCTGGCCCATACTCTGGGCCCAACCACCACCCTGATGTGACAAACCTTTTCTGTCAAATTCCTGAGTTGTCTTGTGCTATGAAATTGTTCCACACTGACCTTTTGGTGGATTTGCCACTCCACAATTCAATTTGAGGTGTTATTTTAAAGTTGTTTGAGGGGAAATTTGGGAGAGCTCTGGTGAGTTCCTGCCTCTGCTCTGCCATCTTGGCTCTGCCCCCCCCACCACATCTTTTAAAGAAAAACCACTGGCCATTGATACTTCCCCTGTCTCGTATGTGTGAAGTTGGTTAAAAAAAAACTAAAGGTAAAAATCTAAAGTTATCTAATTAAATTTCATCAAATCAGATTTGGTCTAATGTACTAGCCATTTAAGATTTTTTCAGATCCTTATTTTGTCAACCATTTTAGCTCTCTCCTACCTTAGTGTCATCTATAAATTTGATGAGTGTGTTATCTAAACCATTGATAAAAAAAATATTAAACAACAGAGTGCCTATCACACATCACTGCATCAGAACCACTAAAAGAAACATGCCAGTCTATTGATCCACTTGCATGTAGAATTGACTAAAGCAATTGTGACAATGCTGGGTTACTCCTTTAGAAACTTTCCAAATTAACTTCAATTCACCGCTCCAACCACCATTGTACAGTGTAAGTCTACCTGCCCCGAGTGGGTTTTCCTGAGATGAAGAATAGGATTATAGAATTTAGATTTAAAAGGACTACAGAGATTATTTACTACAACTCTCATCTGATAGGCTTGGAGAGATAAAGAACTCCATGCTGAACAAGGGATATATTCTATTTACTCAAGAAAAGTTATTGTAGCAGGTGAAATATTAAGAGTGGCAAAGTAGAGTGGGAAGTACAGGAAGCAGCATAATATAATGAAAGGGAACTTGATTTGTAATCAGAAGATCTTGCTTTGAATTGTAGCTCTGCCATTTGTTATCTATGTGTTCTAGGTAAGTCATTTTGCCTCCATAAGTCTCAATTTCTATATCTTTATAGATATATGAATACAATGGACTGGCTCAGCAGATCTCAAACTTTTTGGTTTCAAGACTCCTTTACACTCTGTTTAAAATATATTTATTTATTTTTAATTTTCAACATTCACATTTACAAGATTTTGAATTTTTAATTTTCTTCCCAAGACAACATGCAATCTAATATAGGCCATTCATGTACAATCATATTAAACATATTTTCACATTAGTCATGTTTTAAAGAAGAATTAGAACCAAAGGAAAAAACACAAGAAAGAAACAAAAAAGAGGGAAAATAGTATGCTTTGATCTGCATTCAAACTACATAGTTTTTCTCTGGATGTGAATAGCATTTCCATCATGAGTCTTTTTGAATTGTCTTAGATCTCTTACTGAGAAAAGTTGCCTAATTTGTCATAGCACAGTGTTGCTGTTACTGTGTACAATGTCCTTCTGATTCTGCTCACTTCACTCAGTATCAATTCATATAAGTCTTTCCAGGTTTTTCTGAAGTCAGCTTGCTCATCATTTCTTGGGTAATAATACTATTCCATTACATTCATAACCACAACTTGTTCACCTATTCTCCAATTGATAAGCATCCCCTCAATTTCCAATTCTTGGCCACCACCAAAAGAGCTGCTATAAATATTTTTGTACATCCTTTTCTCATTTATATGATCTCAGACCTAAAAGTGGTATTGCTAGGTCAAAGGGCATGCACAGATAGCCCTTTGGGCATAGTTCCATGTTGCTCTTCAGGACGGTCAGATCAATTTACCACGCTACCAACAATGCAATAGTGTTCCAAATTTCCCACATCTTTTCCAACATTTATAATTTTCCTGTTTTGTCATATTAGCCAATATAAGTGTGATGTGTTACCTCAGAGTTGTTTAAATGTACATTTCTCTTATCCATAGTGATTTAGAGCATTTTATGACTATAGATAACTAATTTCTTCATTTGAAAATTACCTGTTCATATCTTTTGGCCATTTATCAATTACTCCTTTACAGTCTTAAATATTTTTCAGGACCCTACAGAATGCTTATTTATATGGGTTATGTCTATCACTATTTTCAATTAAAACTGATGATCTTTTTAAAATATTATGATTTCTTAAAAATAATAATAATCAATCAATTACATATTTATAAAAATAACATTTTAGGAACAATAATTATTTTTCCAAAACAAAAAATGTGAGAAAAATAGCATTGTTTTACATGACAGTTGAATTTTCCTATTTGTTTCTGCATTCAATCTGTTATGATATGCTCTTTTGTTGAAGTATATAAAGATAACCCAGCAAAACACAGAGATGTAGCTGGAAAAGGTATTTTAATCAGTAGTGTACAGTAAATGCTTAACAGCTGGCTCTCTGAAGGAGAAGGGTAAGCATGACACACTTTTCTTTGGAGGGGGAAAGGCAGGGCATTTGAGGTTAAGTGACTTGCCCAAGGTCAGAGCTAGTAAATGTTAAGTGTTTGAGGCTGGATTTGAACTCAGATCCTCCTGACTCCAGGGACAGTGCTTTATTTACTGCACCACCTAGCTGCTCCAGCATGATACACTTTTAAGTTTAATCTGCATTATTATCATTTTCTCTATCACATTACCAAAACTAAGCCAGCATTGGACAAAGTATAGAGGAAGGTCAAATCTGGCCCCACCTATTTTTGCATGGCTGGTATATTAGAACGTTTTTTAAACTGTCAAATACAATAAGACTTTATTTCAAAATGTAAAAATCATTCTTAGAATTGTAAACAAATTGGGGTGGGGAATGAGAAGTAGATCAACAAAATAATAAATTAGGCCTTAATATGGATTCTTATCATTCCTAAGGTATAAACGCTCACACCAAAAATTTCATAATCAACTCTCTTGAGCAGGTTTTGGCTGGCTTCACAAATTTGCTATTTCACAAGCAAATAATTTCTTAGTACGAGGTTACACAAAACAATTAGGAAAGTTTCACTACACTGAAACTTTTAGGACACCCTATATCATTATGAAATTAGTTTTGACCAGAGTGGATTCACAGCATTGGGGGCACAACCTCCACATCTATCAGGCCAGAAGAAATAAGGCTAAGAGAAAGGTCAGTGGATTTTGCTAAATTTGGGGGAGAAAAGCAGCCCTACCAAACTGCTCCCAGGGCAAGGAAGCAGCAAGAGGCCGGCTGTGGCAGCAGGAACAGCTGAAAGCAGCAACTGACTCCACTAGGCTGCTTCAGAGCTCCTGGCCTGCACACAGCAAGGGGACTGAGACAATTGATCAGGGCCAAGGGCTCTTGCAGTAAGCAGCCTGGATGTGGACTGTGGTCTTGAGTGGTGGTCCTGGGGTGCCCTTTCAGTGAGCCAAAACTTCAGAACCCCTAATAGCTCCAGCAGCTGTGAAATCCCCAGCAATTTGGGACAGAGCTTTCCCCCCTGGAAGCAGAGTTCCACAGAGCTAAAAAATCAAGCAATTAATTGAGTGACCAACATGAGGAAAAGGAAGCAAAATAAGAACAGCAATAAAATTCTAGAATCCTCTTTGGGGGATGAAAAGGATAAAAGCATGGAGCGGGAGGAAGACAAGACAGTCAGAACTCCCACACCAAATGCTGCCAAGAAATATGAAGATTGCCTACTAGCCATAGATCAACTTAAAAAGGACTTTGAAAACCAAATAAGAGAAGTGGAGGAAAAATTGGAAAGAGAAATGAGAATGATGCAAGAAAATCATGAAAAGAGAGTCAACAACCTGACTGAAGAAAACAACACCTTAAAGAACAAAATAACTCAAATGGCAAAAGAAAATCAAAAAGCCAATCAAGAGAAGAATGCCTTAAAAAGTCTAATTTGCCAGATGGAAAAAGAATCTCAAGAGCATTCTGAAGGGAATAATTCCTTCAGAATTAGAGTGGAGCAAGTGGAAGCTAATAACTTTATGAGAAACCAAGATACAATTAAACAGGTACCAAAAAATGAAAAAATGGAAAGCAATGTGAAATATCTCCTTGAAAAAACCACTGGCCTGGAAAATAGATCCAGGAGAGACAATTTTAAAATTATTGGTCTACCTAAAAGCCATGATCAAAAAAAGAACTTGGAAAACATACTTCAAGAAATTCTCAAGGAAAATTGCTCTGATATTTTAGAATCAGAGGGCAAAATAGAACTTGAAAGAATTCACCAATAGCCTCTTGAAAAAGATTCCCAGAAGAAAACTCCTAGAAATGTTATAGCCAAGTTCCAGAACCCTCAGATCAAGGAGAAAATAATACAGACTGCCAAGAGAAAACAATCTGAATACTGTGGAAACCCAATTAGGGTAATTCAGGATCTGGCAGTGTCCACACTGAGGGATCAAAGGGCCTGGAATATCAGAGTTGAACTATTTACATGCCAATATGGAAAAACAATAATAGTAACTTATGAAACTTTTCTTAGTATGAGGATAGGTGAAGGAAATACAAATGTATATATGAGTATGCCTACACATATGTCTATATAGGAGGGTATATATACGTATGAGTACATATCTGAGCATGTGTGTATATGTGTACACAGAGGGTTCAGGATCAATTGAATAGG
>JAQQSW010010270.1:0-13031 GCA_028646575.1 Pseudocheirus occidentalis | reverse complement strand
GCCTTCTCTCTGCTTCTCAAACACAACCCTCCATCTCCCATCCCTATTTTTGCACTGACTATTCTCCCTGTCAAGAATGTACTATCTTCTTATAGTCAACTTATGGAGACCCTTTCTTCCTTTAAGGCTCAGATAATTAATCATCTTCCATCTGAAACCTTTCCAAATCTACCCAACTTCTAGTTCACTCCTTTCCAAACAACCTTGTTGGTAACTACTTAGCATTCACTTGTATTTATACACCTTATATTTATGCTATGCATACTTTTATGTGTCTGTTATCTTCCCTATTAGAATTTAAAGTCCTGGTAAATAAGGTGCTGGATCTAGAGTCAGGAAGACTCATCTTCCCAAGTTCAAATCTGACTTCAGACACTTACTAGCTGTGTGATCCTGGGCAAGTTACTTAGCCCTGTTTTCCTCAGTTTCCTCATGTGTAAAATGAGCTGGAGAAGGAAATGGCAAACCACCCCAGTATCTTTGCCAAGAAAACCCTAAATAGGGTCATGAAGAATCAAACGTGACTGAAAAAAGACTGAACAAAAACATCATCACTATGGTAACAGTAATGATTCATTGATTTACTCTTGTTCTCTGGAAAAAAAATAGTTAATAGACCAAATAAAGAATATCTTTATTAAAAGTCTTAAAATTTTGTTCACCAAAAAGAAAATAAGAGATGACTTACACATAAGGCTAAACTGGCTTGAAACATGGATTATAGAGGGAGCAAACTTGGGGAAAGAAGACTAATTAGGAGACTTCTGTTAGTCTGGAGAAGAATAGATAGGGCTTTAACAAGAGTGATTGCAGTGGGAATTCAGAAGAAAGTATCAATGGCCGAGATATTTCAAAGGGAGAAGTGACAGGAGAGGGGCAAGTGAATGTGTATGGAGTGACAGAAGGGAACAGTCAAAGACAACTGTGAGGTTAGGATGAGCAATCACAGGATCATGCATTCAGAGCTGTAAGGAGCTTTATATATCCTAAGCCAAACCCCTCATCAATAGGAATATAGAATGCAAAAAATTCTAGAAATATATAGAAATTGGGAGAGGGACTAGTTTTGGGATAACATATTTGATTCATGGTGATCGATGATACATGCCAGATTTCAAGTTCTTGTGTCGCAGATAGAGACATCTAACAAACAGTTATATAGAAAGTATAAATATAGATTTGGGAATCATTTGTATAGAAGTGATAATGGAAGACAAAGGAGTGGATAAGCACAGTAAGAAAGAGTGTGTAAGGAGAAAAGAAAAAAGGGCCAAGGACAGAATCTTGAGTGATAACCACACTAAGGTGTCAGAAGAAGATGATAAGCCAACAGTGTAGACATAGCAAGTGTGATGGGTTAAAAAGTAGTTTGACAACTATGAGAGGGGTATGTTATGGAAACCAAGGAAAAAGAAGGGTTCAAAAAGGAAGACTGGTCTACAGCATGAAATATCAGGTCAAATATCATTTTTCAAGAAAATGTAGACAAAAAAGACACCATTAGATTTAATGGAAGTACCTTGGAGAGACCTGTTTTAGCAAAGTTGTGAGAAGAGAAACTAGACTACAGTTTGTTGAAGAGTGAATGAATGAGAGATGGGTAAATGGAAGCAACAAGTGAAGAATACTCTTTCTAAAATTTCAAAATGAAGGGGAATGAACAGCATGGGGAAGCAGAAATTTACTTAGGATAAAGAGGGGTGAGTACTATACTACGTAGGCAGAGGAAAAGGAGCCAGCTGAGAGGGAGATTAAAGCTGTATGAAAGGGCAAGGGATGATTGATGCAACAGGAACAGGGAAGACATGGTGAAAATAGAATTGAGGGTACTGGGAGAGAGGTGAACTTTGGCTAGATGTAGGAGTAACTCCCTCTCTTCCCCCAAAGGAAGCATAGTGGAATGCATTTGGATGAAGATAAATAAGGGAAAAACAAAAGTGATTTTGTCATCAGAATATTCTACAGACCACTATGACAAAAAGGGAAAATTAAATTTGGGAAACAGATCACAGATATGGCACAGAATCATATTGTGGTAGTGATTGGGGACTTTAATTATCCAGACATCTGCTGGAGCTTTCTCTCTGCCAAAAATGGAGACATTAATAACAGCTCAACTCTCCTTGATTATAATTTAATCCTTTGAAAGATAGAGGAATCAATAAGAGGAAATCTATTCTGGAACAGATTCTCATTTACATATGAGCATTGGTTAAGGCCTGGAAATGATAGAAACCTTAGGGGGGAAGTGATCATTCCTTCCTAAACTTTTTGATAAAGCCAGACATAGTCTGTCATATACCCTACATTTGGAGAGAACAGATTTTAAGGGATTCATACAGCAAAAAAGAAATAGTATGTCTCATGGACTGGGATTCTATAGGGAAGTCAGCCCAGTGAGATGGAAGATGCTCTAGAATGAAATTTTAAAACCATAAAAGGAAACAACTCTGAAAAAGAGGAAAAGTGACTAATGACCAACTTAAAATTTTTTTAAATGTGTGTGGAGATTGAAACAAAGGGAATTAACAAAGAATGAGTTGAAGAATATAGCAGGGTCCTATAAAACTGCATTTGGACAATCTACTATTCAGAATGAGATGATGTCATAAGGATAGTTAAGAACAGCAATGATAACCACAACAACAATTTTAAAACTGTTTTGCAGGATTGCAGAGGCTGAAAAAAGGGTTAGAATTACTGCTTGGTATGGACTGACAATAAAAAGAAATGACATGAGATGGCTACAGCTGACAATACAGCTGTTCAATTCTAACTTTCTTGTTTTCTCAACTAAGAAGCATGAACTTTGTGCTGAAAATAATAGTAGAAAAGTGACTAACAGGGAAGTTATGTCCAAGAAAAGTAACTTCAGTAAAAGTAATTAGAAAGTACCTACTATGTCTTAATGAAGTCAGTTGGCTCGGGTGAACTGCATTCTCAGATACTAAAAGAACTTCTGGATATGATGGTTGCAGGTTTGCCAGTGATAACTGAAAAATAATGGGGAATAAAGATAAGGGGGGATGTGTTGGTTTCCCAAAAAAGGAAAGGAAGAAAGGAAAGGAAAAGAGAGGAAAGGAGAGAAGAGGAGAGAAGGGGAGATGAGGGGAAAGGAAGAGAGGAGAGGGGGGAGAGGGAGGAAAGGATGGGAAAAGACAGGGAAAAGGACGGGGAAGGGAAGGGAAGGGAAGGGAAGGGAAGGGAAGGGAAGGGAAGGGAAAGGAAAGGAAGGGAAGGGAAGTGAAGGGAAGGGAAGGGGATGGTGTAGAGAACAGAGCCTGCAAACTATAGGTCAGTATACTTGGCTTCTATTCCTGGAAAAACTCTAGAATGCTCATTGTAAATGAACATCTAGAGAAGGCTGAGATCAGCCTAATCATAAACAACCAGAATGGTGTTGCTACAATCAATTACAGTGCCAACCTATTACCTTGAGGATCAAAGACAAAATTTTCTGTTAAAATCCTTCCCAAGCCCTCCATCACTTGACCCCTTCCTACCTTCGTGTACTCTGTAACCAAGTGACACTGGCCTCATTGTCCCATCAACATGCCCCTCAATCTCTCAAATGTCCCTCATGCTTCTAACTTCCTCCTTCTTTATCTCTACCTACTAGTATCCTTGTCCTCCTTCAAATCTCAGCTAAAGTCCTAACTTCTTCAAGAAGTTTTTCTTAGTCCTTTATCTTAGTGCATTCTTTCTGAGATTATCTCCAATTAATCCTGCCTGTATCTTGTTTGCCCAAAGCTGTTTGTCCTTATTGAATGTCTCCCCCATTGGACTATACTCACCTTGACCAGGGCCTGTTTTTTACCTTTTTTTGTATCCTTAGTACTTATTACAGATAAGTATACACAGAATATAGTAGGTGTTTAATAATGGCTAACTGACTGACTGGCAATCAGGTAATGCCACACTCACCTTACTTTCATTTTTAACTAGGTTATTGAAATCCCATTTTCTACAAGAAGTCTTTCCTGATCCCCTTAAAGGCTTAGTGCCTTCCTTCCCCCTACTGCTTAAATCCAATTGATGTTGTATATATTTGCATAGTTGTTTGCATGGTCTCTCTCCCATTAGACTGTGAGTATCATGAGGACCTGGGCAGTCTTTTTTCTTTCTTTGGGCCCCAAGTGCTTAACACAGTGCCTGATATGTAGTAGGTACTTAATAAGTGTGTGTTGAGTGAGAAAACCTGCCTTGATCAGAACATGTCTGCAGTCCTATGATCAGTTCTTGGAGCTGGGACAGTGAAGGGTAGTGAAGAGGTGACGTTCTGTGAGGATTGGAAGAAGGAACTGGGGCTTCTTGGCCTTGAGAAGACTTGGGAAGGGGGACTTGATTGATGTCTTCAACTATTTGAAGGGCTACAGTGTGCAAGCTTATATGGTTTAGTTGCATTAGGCAGAACCAGAAGCAATGAGTATAACTTGTAAAGCAGCAAATTTAAGCTTCATGGCTGGGGGAAAATTTCTTAATAGAGTTTTCCAGAAATGGAAAAATATCCTTTGGAAATTAATATTTTCCATCTCATTGAAGGCATTTAGGCAAAGGGTGGATGACTAATTATTGGACATCTTATAATAAAACTTTGGGGGCTACAGGTTGTAAAGGATGACCACTGAAGTATTCTCTGCCTCTAAAATCCAGTGATTCGTTGATTCATGAAGAGAGAATGGGAAGCTCTCTGATGCAGTGAAACCACTATCAGGCTTATAACCCCAAAGAGATGGAAGAAAAGGACAAGATTAGAGAAGGCTTTTTGTAATAGCAAAGAATGAGAAACTAATGGGGTTCTTATCAGTTAGTGAATGACAATGATAAAAAGAAGGTTTCATAGAAATCTAGGAAGATGGCATGAATGTAATGCAGAGTGAAGAGACAGGAACAAGGAGAACAATTTGTACAATCACAACATCATAAAAACAAACAACTATGAAACAATTAAGAACTCTTATTGATGCAAGTTAAAGGCCATGATTACAGAGTGTTGAAGATGAAGTATGCTACTTACCTCTAGAAAAACAAATGACAGACTCAGGGTCCAGAATGAGAATGTATTTTTAGATATGGCCGATGTGGGAATTTGGTTTACTTGAATGTGTGTATCTGTTACAAAGGGATATTTTAATTTTCCCCAATGGAGGCATGAAGGCATAAGGGAGGTAATATAAATGTTTATTTATTTAAAAATAGAATGAAATTTTTTAGTGAAATAAAAAAAATTAAGGAAGAGTAGAGCAGTAGAGGTGAGGAAGTTCACGTTTTCTCAGTAAAGAGGAGCCCAGGTCATTTATTGAACGGTAGGGGGATAGGGTAGTTGGTGCCTTGAAAAGAATAGGGCTTGAAGAATCATTGTGGGGAACTTTATTGAGAATCAATAAAAGATAATGAAAAAGATTACTGGTAGCAAGGAAGCCTTGAATCTTCTCACCATCCTGAGCCTCCAACTTTGAACTTGCTCCAGCTTGTTAATGCCCTTCTTGCCTCCATATGGTTCCAGGTGCTTATTGAAAGACTCCAACCTGCTCATCAGTTTCTCAGGGCTTATCCCTATCATGTGCCATTTTTTCTTTCCTCTCCTACTTACATGGAAGACTACTTATTTTTCATATAAGTTTTTCAAGACCAAACTCTGTTCCTTTTAAGGGAAAAGGAAGAAGTTGGACTAGGTAGGTTCTGAGATCTCTTCTAGATCTAAACTATAACCCCTAGGACCTTTCTTTCCCCCTTACTTAACTTAAGTCCTTTAGCAATGATCTTTTAGAGATTTCTCTGTTATTTGTCTCAAAGATTTATCAAGTGATAAGAATTTTCAAATGAGAATACATCATCATACAGATACAGTCTGAGATGTGAGGGTAGACTAGTAGTGAATCTACATGTGGTTGATAGGATTGTAACATCATACAGAGTTCCCTGAAGCTTGTTTGTGTTACTGCAACTTATTGTATAGATGAGACAACATTTGCTGTTTATTCGAGCTAGTATGAGTGCCTACGGAGGGAGGTGGTGGAATTTCCTTCCCTGGAAATCTTTTCAAAACAGGATGCTGAACTTTTTCCCAGGGATAATCTGACTAGGCCCACTCAGTGTAAGCTGAATAACTCAGCCCTACATCGGCCTGAATTACCTGGATGACTGAGGCCAAAATTAATTTTTGCAGCTTGGATAATGCAAAATTGACTGCTAAAATTCAACAGGAAACTATAAATGTCAGTCCCCTTCACCTCACAGAGG
Source organism: Pseudocheirus occidentalis (assembly GCA_028646575.1). Lineage (NCBI taxonomy): Eukaryota > Metazoa > Chordata > Mammalia > Diprotodontia > Pseudocheiridae > Pseudocheirus > Pseudocheirus occidentalis. Next base: position 6,788 of record JAQQSW010010270.1, on the reverse strand, counting down.
ATTGTATAAACTTGGCTTGGAGATGTAATTCTGCCTAGAAGCTAAGGATTATACTGAATAGTTCCTGGAGAAGCCACCCTATTCACAGTCCTTAGGTTTTAGAGTAAGTACAACTCACCTGATATTATTGTTGCTGCTGGGACTTCATCATTATAGCTGGCAGCTCTAATGAGACCCGAATGAACTTTACAGCATAACTAAATATAGGCAAACCCTGGTATCTTCTGACCCTGAAATGAGTGAGTTTGTGGGAAGTCTGCCAAAGCCTCCTGGCTAAGTATTTGGGTTTCATAAAACTTCCCAGAACACTGCCCCCCCCCACCCCAGAAGCATCCATTTTCATAGAACATCCATTTTCATAGAATTTAAATAGCCTCCTGGGTATCTTAGTTGAGTATAATTTCTGATGACATAAGACCACTCTTTTATGCTGCATAAAGAAAATGTGTTTAATTAAGGGAAAGGAGAGGGGGGGATGTCACAGGTAGCTTTTCTTTATGGCTGTCCAGGGATGGTAGCAAATGGATGGAACATGATATGGCAGTTATGGTGCTTGGACAAGACAATAGGCAAAAGGCAATTCAGGCATTGAACCAATACATAATTGGTTCAGTGTTTCACTTATGAACAAGCAATGGGACAAGTGTCTTTTGTGCTGTGGAGGGAAAGAACCACTTGTGGGAGTTGTGTAGTAATTTCTTGATTTATTAAAACAAACATTTACTGAGCACTAGGTCTTTAAAGAGATTAAAAGATGATTGAAATAAAAGATGATTATAGAAAAAATAGAGTATCAGATTTGAAAAGACATAGTGTGTGGCCATCTAGTTGAACCCAGAATAATGTTTCCAACAAAGGTCAGCCTCAGAGGGAACTGAAACCCAGACAGGTTGAATAAGGGGTCTAATGACACATACACAGGTAGTAAGAGATACTGGAACTCAGGTCTTTTGACTCCAAATCTACTGCCCTATTCCACTGCATCATTGTAAGATTTCCCTATATTAAAATGAAATTTGCATCTCTAGAAAAGAATATCTTCCCTCTCTACACGATTTGTTGTTGTTGTTCAGTTCTTTCCCATTATGACCACGTTTGGGGTTTTCTTGGCAAAAAATACTAGAGTAATTTGCCATTGCCTTCTCTAGTTCATTTGATGGATGAGGAAACAGAGACAAACAAGGCTGAGTGATTTACCCAGGGTCACACAGCTAGTAAATGTATGAGGCTGAATTTGATCTCAATTCTTCCTGGCTCCTGGTCTGGTGTTCTCCACTATGCCACCCAGCTGCCCCTCCTACATGATATTAAAGACAATAATTGCTCTTCCAATAATTGAATATCTTCCATATACCTTCTCTTCTCCAGCTGAATATGCCTAGTTTCTTCATGGTGTCCTGATGTGTCATATTTTTGAGTCCTTGTTTCCTGCCTTTAGATGTGATTTAAACTTGTCACTGTGTCTCCTTAAAGGTAGCACTCAGAACTTAAAGCAGAATATCATCCCAGAATCACAAGACATTGGAGCTCACTTGGCTTCTGAGGAAACCGAGGCTCTTTTCCCCACCCAATTCTGGCTCCCAATTCTTCTTGTCCTGACTCTTCTAACACTCTTCTAATACCTTCTACCTGGTTCCTTCGCTATCCTTCTCTCATCTGTATTTCACACAGTGGTCAAATAGTCTTCTTCCTAGAGTTCTGACTATAGTATGTATTCCTCTTCTCTGAAACCTTCAGGGTCTCCCTTTGTACAACAATGAAATGAAAACCAGGCACTTAAATTTCTCCACTTTCTGATGTCTCGTTTTTCAGTCCTTTTTTCATCTAATTCTTCATCACAGGATCATAGATCTAGAGGTGAAGGGGAGCTCAGAGGCCATCTATTCCAACCCCCTCATTTTACAGATGAGTAAACTGAGGCCCAGAGAGGTTACGTGATTTGCCCAGTATCACATATCTGAGGTCATAAATATCTAAAATAAGATTTGAAACCTCTGTCTTTGTAATAGTTGGGTTTTTTGTTCCATTTTATTACATTCTTTCTTAATGTACTCTACATTCTTGGGTGTTCAGGGAATATTAGCATCTCTGGTGTGAGGGCTTCTTGAGCCCTTTTCAGGGCTGCTCATTCACTTTTGGTGTCCACCTGTCACAAAATCAAATTTCCAGTTGTTGTTCAGTTGTATCTGACTCTTTATGATCCCATTTAGGGTTTTCTTGGCAAAGATGCTGGAGTGATTTGCCATTTTCTCCTCCAGCTCATTTTACAGATAAGGAAACTGAGGGAAACAGGGTTAAATGACATGCCCAGGGTCACACAGCTAGTGTCTGAGACTAGATTTGAAGTCATGAAGATGAATCTTCCTGACTTCCTGACACTCTGTTCACTGAACCATCCAGCACAGTGGCCATGCCCTGGTAAAACTGTCTTGGCCAAGTTCAACGTAACCAACTGGCCTCAAAACTATTAGTGAATTAAGGAAATGTCTGTCCCAAGGATGTGAAGACTGCCCCAGATCAGAAAAGCAGATGAAAGTAATTTGTTCCAAAGGCCATGAAGGCAGCTGAAGCATGCACTGTGGGGTGCTTAGATCTTGGTCAGACATCAAAGCAACTGAGGTCATCCTCTGCATCCTGGGCCATCACCAGTCATTCTGTCTTTGGTCTTGTTAGTGGACTTTGGTGACTCTGGAAGAGAAAATGAGCCTGACAACTTGGCACAACTCAGCCTCACTTAAATCTGATTCATATGCAAGTTAAGACAGCACCCTGTGATGTCATTGGTCCTCTTCAAAAATGAAGGGCAAACAGCAACTCTGCATTCTAACCAAATGAGTACTTCTCGGTCCTGAAACTCAACATATTATCATTATTTTTTTGTTCCAGTGCATTCACAAAAGCCTGGAATTCATTGCTTCTTTAATCATTTCTCCCTTTCAAAATCCTTCATAGCTTTATTTAACTCATGTTATCAACTCACCTATGAAGCCTTTCCTGTTACCTTCTTTCACATGAAGCTCTTTTCTATTTTCCCCAGCTACTAGTGTCTCCATTACTGCTCACTCAAAAGCAACAACAAAAAAATTCAGTCAGTGTGGTGGAGTGGAGAGGGTGCTAAAATTGGAGTTGTCCGACTAGTGTTCATATCCCAACTTTATCTGTATTACTTTTGGCTAGTTGCAAAGTTGTGCAAAGTAACTACATAATTTTGTTTTAAAGAGACGGACATGGCACTTGCCCTACTGGAAAGTCAGAGGGCTGATGGGGGAGGACATAGGAGACAGCAGGTTGGGGGAGGGGTCATACAGTGGGATACCGGTATTTTGGGGTGGTGGGTGTGGAAAAGATGGGGAGAAAATTTGTAACTCAAAATCTTGTGAAAATGAATGATGTAAACAAGAAAATAAATAAATTATTTTTTTAAAAAGGGACATTTAGTGAGGATCATTAACCTACGTACCGCAGGAGAATTCATAATCATTAAACCATCCAGTCCAAACTGGAGTACCAAACACAGGATCATCAGGGAATTATTAACTCACTGGCATATAGACTAATTAATAGTAACTTTTATATAATAAAAACAGAAATAACACTAGAAATATAAAGGCACCCAATTATTCCTGTAAAGAGAATTTAATAAGATTACCTGTCCTTGTCCTAGTAGGGCATGCTTAGACTCAGTCACATGAACTTTCCCAGGAGAGAGGGAGGAAGGAAGAGAGAGAGGGAGGGAGGCAGGGAAAGAGGGAGAAAGAGAGAGACAGAGAGAGAGAGAGAGAGAGACAGAGAGAAGAAGAAGAAGAAGAAGAAGAAGAAGAAGAAGAAGAAGAAGAAGAAGAAGAAGAAGAAGAAGAAGGAGGAGGAGGAGGAGGAGGAGGAGGAAGAGGAGGAGGAGGAGGAGGAGGAGAGGAGGAGGAGGAGGAGGAAGAGGAGAAAGAGGAGAAGGAGGAGGAGGAGGAGGAGGAGGAAGAGGAGGAGAACAGCAGAATAGGACCAGGCCCAGGTTTTCCTGATCAGTACCAAAGAATAGAAGAGTGGGAGTAAAGGTGCCTGGCAGAGATGACCCTTAAGAAATGTTTATTTGAATCAAATTGTTTTTTAGTTGAAGGGTCAGTCAGTCAACAAGCACTTGCTATATGTTTCAGGTACTGTATTAAGTTCTGGGGAATACAAATAAAGGTATATAGATAATACAGTGTAATACAAATAAAGCTAAAGAAGGAAAAGTATACAAATAAAGGTAAATGCAAAGACACTGTCACTGTTTTCCAAAAGCTCACATTTTCATGTGGGAAACAACATTCAGGTCACACATACAATGACAGGACAGTGTAAATCTGAGATAATACTGGAAAGGAAAAGACCCTGAAGGCAGCCTAGACACAACTCTTATCCCTTTATCATTAGTACCTCTTATCACTTTGGAAGAGAGAGTTAGGGTCCATGGCCAGAGTACAGAATTCTTTCCTTCTGTTCCTAATCAGAGCATGCCACATGCTACAAGTCACTCTGTCTCTACCATTTCACCTGAAAAGAGAAAGAGATGCTTATCTGCATTGAAAACTGCCTGTATTGACTTAATCTGTAAGGAAGGGAGATTGACATCCATTACGTTATTTTTATTTATTTTTTATGAGGCAATCAGGGTTAAGTAACTTGCTCATGGTCACACAAATAATAAGTGTCAAATGTTTGAGGCTGGATTTGAACTCAGGTCTCTCTGATTCTGGAGCTGACACTCTGTGACTGTGCTATCTAGCTGCTCCTACACCCATTAAGTCATCTGAATTTTGCTCTCACTCTAAGGACAAACAAGAAGAAGTTCATTTGAGTCTTTGGGGACCACATTTCTTGAGTGAGTGACCAAGTTTATTTGACAATGGAATGCTGCCCTCTAAAATCTTGTTCCCTGTTCCCATTGGCTGGAGTTTAGGTTGGGGAAAGTCTGGCTATTCTTCTCATTCCCATTAAAAACAAGGATCAGGTAAAAAAAAAAATTATCCATCAATTAAATTTCAGCTTGAGTACCTCCTCTTCCAGTATCATGGGATCATAGATTTTGAATTGCAAGATCAGATGTTAACCATGTTAATCTATCATAGCAATTATAATTCTGGCTTCACAGTCAGTAAAACCTGGGTTTAATTCCTTCCTCTGACATGTAGTGGCCGTATGACCCTAGGCAAGCCACTTAATTTTTCAGGCGACTCTCTAAAATAGATCTCAGAGTGTGGTCCTCAAGACCCATTCAGGAGATTCCCAAGGTCAAATTCTCTTGTATTCATACTGAGATGTTATTTGTCTTTTAAAAAAACTTCCTTTTCCAACTACGCATTTGTATAAGGTCGGATTTTCTTTATGTACTTCAAACAAACTAACATATCACAACAGAAAACATGTAGAAAAAGACATGAAAACCCAGCTCTCTTCTATTAAGCCAAATATTAAAAAGATTTGTACAAACATAAAATAATACTACTCTTCTATTTATTTTTTATTTTAGAAAAAATATAGTTATATTTTCATTAAAATATTTTTAATATGTTTACTACTGTTATTTAAAATAAATCTTTCAATTGATCAGTTTTAGCTTTTAATATGGTAAACATCACTAGATATAAGCCATATTTCATGGTAAAATATTTTCAACAAAGTCTTGTAATTCACAGAAATAGAGAAGAGACTTTAGGACATATAATCATAGATTTAGGATACCAGGAGGGGTACACTCTGAGGGCATTTAGTTAAACTACTTCAGTTTACAGATAAGGAAACTGATGCCCTGAGAGGCCGATAACCAATTAAAATACTGCTCTCCCTTTCAATAGCCTTCCATAGTACTGGAAAGAAATAACCTCTCATACACTCTTCAAAACCAATTGTTTCCCCCATTTATTCCATTCATGTGGGATTCTTTTCTCAGGGACCCCTTTCATCATTTCTGAAGAGAAATACAAACCCTAAAATGAAACTGACTTACTTTAAAACAAAAATAAAATCCAGAAGCATTTGTGATTCTTAGAGTTGGGTGGGCGGATGGGAGACAGGATTAATTGGCAGAAGAAAAAAGGTGAGAGGTTCTATCCCACAAGTCTCCTTCCACACTCAGTCTCCCAGGATAAAGAGGCATCTGAAAGCAATATTGCGTATGCCCACTGGCTTTGTCTCTCTTGCTCCCGTCAGCTCTTCCTAGATCAGCTTCCAGTCCTGAGTGGAATCTGAGATGTGCAGCCAAACAAGCAAGGGAGTCAACCAAAGCACCCTGGAGGGTTTCGCCTACTGTCCCCTGAAGTGGATAGCACAGAGACTTCAGAGTGAGAGTTTCATCAAAGGATGAAAAAAATCCCTTTGGAAGACTTGGTGACTCCCGTACCACAGGCCTTACTTTTGGAGACTACTTTTCATTTTCTGAAGCCAGTGGCTCCGACTGAGACAACATTATTTTTTTTTCACAGTACCTACTTTAGATCTGTAAATATCACTGAATGCAATACATCATGAAAATCATCAGGTCAAAATGATCAAACTCACAACATACTTAAAATCTCTGACATTTTCTCTTTAGTCTTCCTTCCTCCTCTCTTAAATAAGGAAGTTGTATAAATGAGTTCTTCTTCTTCTTCTTCTTCTTCTTCTTCTTCTTCTTCTTCTTCTTCTTCTTCTTCCCCTCCTCCTCCTCCTCCTCCTCTTCCTTTTTTAATTTTTTTTTGGAGGGGGGAAGGTAGGACAGTTGGGGTTAAGTGACTTGCCCAAGATCACATTCCTAGTGTGTGTGTGTGTATGTG
>JAQQSW010010269.1:0-13031 GCA_028646575.1 Pseudocheirus occidentalis | reverse complement strand
GGCAAAATGGGGTTAATCATCCCACATAGAAGAGTCAAGGGATAACTGTTACAACTTTACTTTCAATTACTCTCATTGAATTTGGCTTAGGGAAAAAATGGCATAAACTCTAAACTTGGTATCATGCCACACAGGAGAGTAGGGGGCATGGGGATGAGAGGGGGGATGATGGAGGAGAGGGCAGGGTCTGGGGGAGGGATGCTGGAAGCTAACACTTCAGTAAAGGTACAGGGACAGGGTAGAAGACAGAACAAGGGGGAGAGGGATAGGAAGGAGGGACATATGATCACTGTCACAATATATCCACTATGAAGATGTCCTGTATAATCACGCATCCACAGCCTGTATTGAATTGATTGTCCTTTCAGTGGGGGTGGGTGACAAGGGAGGAATCAAAAGAACCTAGAATTTAAAGTTCTGCAATACCTGCAACTAGGAATTAAGATATACAGGGGCTGGGGTAGGGAAACCCTCCGTGCCCTACCAGAAAGTAAGTGAGCAGAGCAGGGGAGGGGCTTTACAGTGAGATTGCTGTTTTGGGGTTGGGGCAGAGGGAAAGATGTGGGAGAAAATTTGTAATTTGGGAATGTCATGAAAATGAATGATGTAAACAAGAAAACAAATTAAAAAAGAGAAAAAAAGTTTTATCCGTATCATTAGCATTTTCTACCAATCTAGAAATCAACAAAATAATAAATAAAGCCCTGATATGTAGCATTTCTTGAGGTGTAAAAGCTCAAATTGAATTTTTAACAATTGGCTCTTGAGATTCTCCATGATCCAGACTGGTTGGGGCAAACCCCTGAATTGATTCTGTGTATTTGAAGAAAGATTTCTGTTGGGAACCTAATGGTCCTTAGCTACCTTGAAAGCTCAACTTGAGGGCCACCTTTTTACATAAAGCCATTCAGGATTCTCCCACTTGTTTGTACCCCCTAACCCTCAACTAAGGCATGACATCCCTTTATATATTTTTAAAATCAATTCTCCGTTTACTTGATCTGTATACATATTGCTGTTCCCAGTAGAACGTAGGCTCCTTGAAAAAACTATTTCAATTTTGTCTTTGTATTCCCAGTACCTAGGAAGATTCCTAGCACATAGTTAGTGTTTAGTACAGGCTTGTTAAACTGAATTGAATTTAAATGGAAATGACTTTGATAAAGGAAAATACAGGCAGAAATTAAGCATATCCTGGTTATTGTGAATGATATTGAGGTGAAGTGGAAAGAGCATTCTGAGAGTCAGAAGACTATGTTTCCAGATCCAGCTATACCATTACATAATGTTGTGACATTCATTTAACTTCTTTAGACCTCAGTTTTTTTAATCAAGAAAATGAATAGTCTAGAAAGTTGTACCATTGCATGTGTTTAGAATGATTTGAATGGTTAGCTTAGAAAGTATGGCCACAAGATTATAGATTTAGAATTCAATTAGTATAACCATTTCATTTTATAAATCAGGACACTAAGGTCCTGAAAGATGAAAAGCCCAAAGTTACATAGAGAGTACCAATAAATAGCAAAGCCAGCAAGTGAACTCACATCCTCTGACACCAGTTCCATTGCACTATAGGCATTGGGTGGTGCATATCAATGGTTCAGAGGGAATTCCCTAACAGAGCCCCCCAGACCCCATGCTATTTAACTTGATTTTATCTTATTTTTTAATGAATGACTTCAAGCAATGGCAAAGTAACCTCTATGACAACAAGTGAAGATTATTGTTTATATATGAGTCATACTAGAGGCCTCTGGATTCCCTTCCACCTTCAATTCTGGAATTCTGAGACTTGATTAAAGCACAGAAGTTATGTTTTCACACGTGCAGATGACAGGAGGCCAAGAGAGAAGCCTAACAAGTTGGATGACAGAGGAGTCAGTATCCAAAAAGATCTCAACAGGCTAGAGCACTAAACCAAAGTTTAAAAAGATAAAATTCAATACAGATTATGCAAAGTCCTGAATTTAAGTTAATAAATCAACTTCATAAGTATAAGATGTGGAAAAAAAAAGATATGATGGCTTTAGTAAAATGCAATTTTAGTAAGAGTCAGCAGTGGATCATGCAAATGAACAACAAAAAAAGAATTCTTTCGTTCCTAGACTTAATTAAGAGTAGCATCGTGTTCAGTGGTAGCAACACCAACCCCACTGACAGCTTCCCTGCTCAGACCATATTCAGTTCTGGGTAGCACATCCTAGGAAGAATTTTTTTCTTGGTCAAGGGAGTTGCCAAGTTGAGAATCACAAGTCTTTGATATATTAATAAAGGTCGATCATTTCAAGAATAGTACAAAAAAAGTTTAGTGAGGGAACCAGGGATCATGACATACAAAGATACATTGAAGGAACTGAAGATCTATGGCCTAAAGATGAGAAAACTTAGTAGGAACACAATAACCATCTTCAAATATTTGAGGAACTGTTCTGATTCCAAGAAGCAAAACTAAGGCTAAGGGTCATGGAGCAGAAGGTGGAAAAGGGTCACACAGTTAGAAAGTGGCAGGTTTTAAAACACATTAGATTGTAAGCTCCTTGAGGGAAGGGACCATGCTTTTTTCTTTCTTTGTTTCTCTAATACTTAGCATAGTGCCTGGCATATAGTAAGGCCTTATTAATAAATGCTTGTTTACTTGATAGATCTTTCTGACTCCAAGCCCAGAATTCCATCTACTATATCATGTTGTTTTGAGAAGAATTTTTTTGTCTAAGTCGCCTGATAATTAACCCATTACTAAGCAATAACTGTTTTTAAAAAAGTAACAGATCAAAATACGCAATGCAGTTTGGAGTATAGACCGGCCTTGAAAGGTGTATTAACTCATTTAGGTCCACAGGGTACTACTCAGTCCATTGATTAACAATTTCCTAGATGGTAGCCTACAGCATGTAGAAGAATGTCTTGATTTTCACATTCTTCATGATTCCCAAGACTCTCATTTTTCTAAATGTATATTAGAGCTACAGTTCTCCTTATTGTTCCTATTCTGAACAGCATTCTCCATTGATGATCAATCAAGGCTGTAATGCACTGTACTTCTTGCCAAACTTTACCAGTTTTGGAATCTAATTCCATTTCTCCCTACATCTTTTAATTAGCTGCAGAGTAATTTTCTTCTGTGGTTAGAGTGTGTTCTTTCTGGATGATAGAGTTGTCCTCTATATAACCTAACTGAAGGTACACATTGGGATGTATTAGCTATCCAGCAGATGTCCAGGCCAATAACATTCCCCAGGAGTACAGTATCCTGAGGTTTAAACTACTTTACCTTGAGAAATGGATGGAGATTTGTTCTCACTCACCAAAGGCCCACAGGGCAGCTGTATGTGAAGTGCACACAAATGTGACACACACTTCTAACTATGGAGCATACTGTTAGATCTGTCATTGGTTCAAGCAATGTGGAAATGAATTTTGCCCCCAAGCTGAAATATTTTCCTTCCTCTTAACATAGGTTATCATTATATATGAGGTGAACTCAGTGGGCTCACCCTTTCTGAGGTTTTCTTCAACATGCAAATGGTTTGTCTCCTACTAAAGAATCTTACCACTTTTTGATGTCATTTTCCTATAGGGTATCCTGGACTCTATAGGAAATGCTCCATCCAGGCACATTCAATTTATTAACAAAGAGCACAGAGCACACTGCTATGGAGACTGTCATGAAACATAGTGAGGGATAACTGATAAACATCCCAAATAATGTATTAGTGACCACAAGATATGAGAAAAAATTAAAGCAAGGCCTCCAGTGTGTTAACTGGCTCCTCTATGAAGAATTTTAAAAGATTTGGTGGTCTCGAAGTCTTACGATCAGTACTAGAGGAGGAATGACCAACGTTGATGAGATCACAGATATATCAAAGTCCAAAGATAACCAGACCACTTTTATTTTTTTGTCTTTTTCTAGGCAAAACCAAATCTGTATTAAAAGAGGAGATTACTATAACAGACTTTTCTCTGTCTCAGGGTGAGACCTGGTAAATCACCCTCAGAGTTCTAATGTACCCTGAAAGATTTGGGGGTGTTATCTTCTTTCTATTGTCATTGTCTCAAGCCCCTTACAGCTGGGTTCCCTCATTTATAGGGGCCTGTTATTAGCCACCCAGTTCTGTTTAACTACTTAAAACTGTGTAGCTTTTACAAAGGAATACTACTTCACATATATAATAAGAAGAAACATACAAATGTTTTCCCCAACACCTTAGGGGTATAATCTACCATTATACCGCTATGGTTGCTGGAGAGATGCGGCTCATAATTTAGCCCAGTTCCTATGTGGTACTGGTCCCACCAAGTCCATGTCCAGATGCAGTGCAATTGCTGGATGAATCATTTCACTGGGCTCAAGTCACAAACATCAGTCCCAAAGATCAAAGATTACTCTTTATTTCTCAGGGCCTCACTAGCACACAAGCTACCAAGCCCATTCCGGATTTCAACTCTTAAAACCCCGTGGCCCTCACTCCTGATCAAAGTTGGAGACTCCTGTTCCTTTAAACAGAATGGAAAAGAACAAATGAAAAGGCCAATGTCGCCCAGTTTCCTAGGGAGCTGTAGGGTCACAGTAGGGATAAAAGGACTCCTGGTACTTCCCGTTACAACACAGGGTGCCACTCATCCCAGCAGAGCGATGTTGAAGACATGACAGGAGACAAAGCGTGACAAAAAAAAGTAGCCAACATTGACCAGGTTTTTTCAATGCCTTCAAAGCCAATCATATAATCTCTGCTTTGCCATATATTTAAGCAGCCAGAGTCAGTTACCAAGTGTCCACACTTGCTCCAGTCTCTCCAAGGTACTTCCCTTCCATGATTCTCCCAGAAGCAGCTACCTGGCATCTTCTACTTGAAGAGACGCCATCTGGTGAACTCTGTGCAAGTGCTAGACCCTATTACATTAGCAAACTTCGATCACACAGAAATATTATATTTCTTACCAAGAATCAAATCATGTCAAATTCAGGACAAAAGGCAGGTGGTTTCTTTACTTGGTTCAGTTGCATTTGAAGTCTATCTGGAATAACATCTTACCTTCAAGAGAATCTCAGAACTGCAATGGACCTCAACAGAATCTGGTCCAGTCTACAGCTGAACAAGGATCCCAGCCACAACATCCTTGACAAGTGGTCATTTACCTGCCAATTGGGAGATGTCCAGTGACAGGCAGTTCAATACCTTCTGAAATCACCCATTCTCCTTTTGCCTAGCTCTAATTGCTAGGATGATGTTGTTTTTTTTTTTTACCTAACATCATGCTAGACTCTGCCTCCATTAAACTTCTTCCCTTCCTCCCTAATTCCACTCCCTAGGGCAAAACAGAATAAACTTTATCCTTCTTACACATGACAACTTTCAAATACTTGAAGATAGTTATTATGTACCCCCTCCCCCTCAATCTTGGCTTGTCTTCTCAGGTGAAATATCCCTAGTTCCTTCTACTAATTTTTCTATGGTATAAACTAGAGACCATTTATTGGGCACTCTCCTTTGACCCCCAATACAGTGTTCTGGATTTCCAACTGTAATGAAAAGCTGGCCAATAAGAGCCTAGTCCTTATGTCCATATGCAACATAATCAGCCTGATTTAGTAACCCATGCGGACTTCAAAGTATGAAAATACTGTTTTCCTGTCTACTTCAGAGCTTATATAGTCTGGGTAAATGGAGACAAGAAAGAAGGGCAATGTGGTTACTTGGGTAAGTTATTTAATATTGTTTTTGTTGCTTTATTAACAAGATCTGTCCTGATTTATTGTTTTACTGTTTTAATGCTGCTCCTTGCCTGGTCAACTAACCTAGGAAGCAACTCAACACCTAGGACTAAGTTAACTTCAGGAGTTTTCTGATTTTCCACTAGGGTGGGACAAATAGTCAATGGCAGATTATCATTTAAAGTCTCCATATTTTGAACCCAAGTCTGTAGATACATAGTTAGAAATTCACTAAACAGTAAATTCACACTTTCAGATTAGCTGTGAATTGGGCTCACTCAGACACAAAGTTGGTGTCCTGTAAACAAGGCCTCAGTTCCCATGTTAGAAACATGACCATATTTCTTCTTCACATCTTGGTGAATGGAGCTGCCAAATTCATTATTCATGGTGTGGCGTTAAATACATGATTTCAGCAGACAAATAGCAACCATAATGGATCCTTTATATAGCTCTTTACATTTGGCATCTTACAATTCAGCAACGATCCTGGGCCATACTCAAGAGCCATTGTGATCAGCTTGTCCAGATGCTTTGGAGTTACGTGACAATGTTATCCTGCCAATGAGGAAACCAATGCTGAATGCACACAGAGCCAGACGGCTGGATGAAAACAGAATAATTCACTTCCTCGTCCAGATGCTTCCAAACATCCCAGAAACTGAATGGACCACCAGGCTTCCAAATTCCTAGACCCAAGTTTCAGTGAAGCCTTGCTGCCCTTCAGTCAATTCCACCATGTCAACAGCCTTCCAAACATATTTTTGTTAGGAGTTACCTCACTAGACCAAAAGTTACAATAGAATAGATCCTGTTGAAAATATAATCCCTTTGAGGTCAGCTATCTCTTGAGGGAAATGGATAAGAAAGTAGAAAAATCACTTTTATGCAAGCTTCAGAGTCCCCTACCCCACCACATACACATACATATACATACACACACACACACACATAAACCTATTATATCGCAAGAGGGAAAGAAATATTTACTAAGCTCTATCTGGGCTGTCTGCCAAACTGGGATGAGTGGAGGAAACAGTAAAGGCCAACTTGATGGCCACTTGAATTGGGGCGGGGGGAGATAGGGGCATTTGAAACCAAAACAACAACAGTCCCACATTACTTTGACTCAATGAAACAATGAGATACTGTATTTTTGTTGTTGCTACTGCAAAATGTCATTTTAGTATGTCTTTAGATGCCCAAGCCAAATCCTTGAAGAAAAAAACACCCAGCTCTGAAAATCTACGTCTTGATGGGTCGTTTTCAAGTACAGATCAGAACATCCTTATTACTAAGGCACAGAGTTGTTTCCTGCCAGTGGAGACAAAAGCGAATTAGCTCCAGTCTTCAGCCCCAATATGCTCAACTCCTCTGTAATATTATTTTTCCTTTTTGGAGGGATCTCCTAGGCTCTATAGTGAATTGCACAGCTGTTTTGTCCAACTCGTGCTGTGTACAATTTCTTGGCAATAGAAAACCTTCCCAACTAAGGGAGCTGACCATTGGATGACTGTGTAGTTAACCCAGGACAAAAAGGGAAAACAGCAGTATAACTCCAAGCAACTTCCAAGAGGTTCTCTCGTGAGCACTGAGATTCTACAAAGCTATGAAGTGAGAAGTTTGTAAGTACTGGTATTCTTGAAGAGTATTTTCTTCTTGACTTCAATTCAATTCTATCAACATTTATGGTATCACAGGACCATAGATTTAAAGCTGAAAGCAATGAGTGGTTATTGATTCCAACCTCTCCATTTTACAGAAAATAATAATAGCTGGAATTTATATGTCATATACGCACTTTAATATGTTATATTATTTGGTCTTCACAATAATCCTGTGAGGCTGGTATTTTGCAAATAAGGAAACTGAGGTATGGAAAGATGAGGTAGCTTGCTCAGGGTCACATGGCTAAAGAGGTATTGAGCCAGGATTTGAACTCAGGTCTTCCTAACTCCAAGGCCAGGGTACTCTCTACCTGATGCCATAATGAACTTTCCACAGCTAAGGAAACTGAGGCTAGGAGAAGTTAAGAGACTTGCCCAGGATCACACAGCTAACATGTTACAAATAAAGAATCAGGAAAATCTGGAGGAAAGGCTGTCACAAAAAGACGTAGAAGGGAAAAGATAGGCACATGGCAAACAAGGAGAGGATAACAGATGGACAGCTTGTGCTTTCCATTATTCAGATCAGATGAGCACTCTGTAAACCTTAAAGCTGTATATAAATGTGAGCTACTGTTATTATCACTTATAGTGTCAAAAAGGGTCAGAAAGGCCCCCTGCATGTTGGGTGGTTCCTCTGTGGGAAACTTACAAGCAAATCGGGGCAAAAAGCACACACAGGAGCAACAGGTACAGAGGAATGCAACTTGCATCACTGGAGGGAATCTCTACATCTTTGAGATCACAGGTCTATTGGCATTTTTGAGCACGTGTGAGGCTATGTGCTTGGCACTGCAGATACAAATAGGAAAGACAAGACTTCTATCAATAAGGATAAAATAGTCTCCTAGAGAGGAAATGGCATCTATACAGAGAAATATACTACATGGTAGAGCGTAATTGGGGCAACACTTGGGAAAGCTTTGTGTAAGAGGTGGTGCCTGAGCTGACCCTAAAAAAAGAGAAAGCTGTAGAGATGAGGACAGGGCATGTGGGACTCTGTGGGTACACCATGGGACAAAATAAGTAAATGCTCAGAGACAGAATGGGGTGGGGGGAAACATCTATTTCAGGAAGTAGCTAAAAGTTCAGATTGGCAATATTATGAAACAGGAGAACAGAAGTAGTGCGGTGAAACAAAGTCTACAATGATAAGTTGGGGTCAAACTGCAGGGGATCTTAAATTCCAGTCTAAAGAGTTTGTATTTTATACTATAGACAACAGAGAGTGAAAGAAGATTCTTGAGTGGGAGGAGTGACATGGTAAGATCTATGCCTGAACAATCTGTAAGGGGCTATGCTTCTGGCTCTTCAAAGTGGATTCTTCTCCTATAACTATCAAAATGTACTTTTTTCTAACAAAAATGTGTGTCTACTTGGTGCCAAGTATCCAGAGGAAAACTGAAAATTTCAGTCACCCAAATATTTCAACATGCCCAGATGTCTGGCATCATGGAAATAAAACACCTGGAGGACTAGAGTTTTCAGTTTCCATTTGGCAGTTGGGTATTCTATGGAAATAGTCTGTCACAGTGTGGACATTTAAATGTCTATGTTTGCTTCAATTATCAGTGGGAGGGAAGCAAAATCAGAAACTTTAAGGCCAGCAAAAATCTGGATATGCTTAATTGTCTCTTCAAGATTTCTTAAAAATCACCTGTGAGCAAAATGTTTCTAATGATGGGCATAGGTCTGTATCTACTAGGTGCTACAAGAAAGAAGATCGTATTCAGGGGTGGGGAAGCTGTGGCCTTCTAGGTCCTCAAGTGCAGCCCTGTGATTGAATCCAATATTCTCACAACAAATCCCCTTAATAAAGGGATCTGTTCTGTAAGACTTAATCTCAGTCAAAACAGTCACATCCGAGGACTTAGAAGGCCACATGCAGTCTTGAGGCCACAGGGTTCCTTACCCTTGGATTATAGGGGAATGGCAAGACCGTAAGATCTGGATTAAGAGATTTTTAGTCTGAAACTCTGCCTTTTACCCTCTGTGTGACCTTGGACAAGTCTCTTCTCCTCATGGGATCACAGACTCAGGACCTTAGACAACATCTAGTCCACCTCCCTCGTTTTACATATCAGAGACTAAAACTAGGAAATTAAGGCCCAAGGACAATAAGGGACTTCCCCAAACGTACACAAAGTGACAGATTTTAGCTTTGGTTTTCTTGTTATAAAATGAGGGGACTGGACTAGATGACCTCTAAAGTCCCTTCTAGATCTAAATGTATGAGCCCACGATCATCCTCAAATGAGTCTTGAAGGCAATTTCAGTGAGACAAAAGCTCTAGCAGGCTACTCCAAGATGGGAAGGCTTTGAGTACAGCCCCATTGGTGTGTGTGTGTGTATTGTCAGAGGACCAGCCTTGTTAAGCACAGAGAATCTCATCATCAGTTGGGGATGTTGAGGGGGGGCACAGCAACTCAAGATGAGCCATCTGCCAAAGTATAGAGAGCCTATGCCTCATTTTTGTGGAGAATGCTTATGCTGTGGGCATTACATACCTTAGCCTCGCTGCTAGGTTTATACCCCTTCTTCTGGTCATGACAGTGGTAGTGAGCATTCCCTTTATCTCTATTGCCATTTTCTCAAATCAAACACAGGTGTCTTCTTTCCTTTCTCATGTCCTAGACACATTTCACTTCTTTTGACAGTTTCTCAGTCTCTTCCAGGGAGGGGAGAAAATTGATACTGTCCCTTTAAGATACAACCCCTCTTTAATCTGTGAATAGGATACAACAAGGAATACCGTTCCAGTAAATGAAACATTGTTCCTGATTGCACATTAGTCCTTGTTAGGCAGAGGGTTGGTTACATGGAGAAAGTGCTTTGAAAACCTTAAAATGCTATAATAAAATCATAGATTTAGAATTGGAAGGATCCCCCTCCCCTTCCTTTTATAGTAGGGGAAACAACTCTAGAGAGATAAAATAAACTGCTCAAGGTCACACAAGTAGTATAAGTGACAGGGACAAGATCTGAACCCAGATCTTCTGACTCCTTATTCAACATGCTTCTCCATTGTGTCATGCTGCCTCTTGAGAAATCTGCATTGTTAATGTTATATTATCATTTACTTGCAACATAGCAGAGACAAAGTAAATCAGGTGACCTGGGTTTCAATTCTGGTTCTGCCTTCCATCAGTTGATCCACATTAGCTGTGCCAACCTGTACAAGTCAATTCCCTTCTTTGGGTGTCCATTTCTCCATCTGGAAACTGGGGCATGTTGGCCTAGATGAGGTGTAATGCACCCTTCTTACCTACTCAAATGTGGCAGTAATAAAGAATCATGACTAAGGCATTTGGTCATTAGATGTAGTGAAGAAGAACCTAGAGCCAAGGCTGGAAGAATCATCAGTCACAGTCAAGCAGGGCATTGATAAATATCACAATGTCTATCACATGCAAATGGATGACGTCCATCAGTGTCATTTGCCAAAGGTCCTCTCCATCCATTAAGAACATAATGACTTCCAACAATCAATGCCATGCCCATAAAAGGCAGTGACAGCTCTCCCCAATGGTACCCCAGAGGGTCTGGCAATCAGATTTGCCTATATAGGGCTCCCAATGATTTCAGTGAAGCACAAGAAACTGCAGAAGGTGACTTACAGAACCAACAAAGTGGGTCAGATCCTGTCAGGTGAGGAAACACTCCCCAGAGTGTCGGTTTGGGAGGCAGAGGTGGGGGGGGCAGTAACTCTTGTAGGCACTGAAGTATCATTGAGGGAACTGCAGCATTGATTGGCTAAATGGTGCCCTGATAGCCTGTGCATACATCTCTCTCACACGTGGTTATGAAAGTAAATACCCACCTCTCTTCCTAGAGCTTATTTGGCTCCCAGATTACAGGGGGCAAGGATAAGGGGAAGGGGACCATAATACTCACAGGACCCGTGGGAAGCAGAGCTCTTGTTTCTTTGGTAACCAGTGATAGAAATCTTCCTTCATAGGACCATAAAAAACTATAAAGAGATTAAACACAGTTCGAATAAATGCATAATTTAGGCTGTATCTGTTGAAAATTAATTATCTTTATCCCTACTGAGTGGACCTGTAGGAGCAAAGAGTAGCAGACAGAACACTGGGCTTGGAGCCAGGAAGACCTGGGTTTGAATCCAGTCTCAGATACTAGCTGTTTGAGCATCCTCTGAGCCTCAGTTCTCACTGGTGAAAATGTAAGTAGATGATCATAGCATCTTGTCTTCCAAGGACATGATGAGAATCAAAAGAAATAATGTATAGAAAGAATTCTGCAAACCTGAAAGTGTTATAGAAAGGTGACCTATATACACAAAACATTCTGCAAAGCACTTTCTTTCATAGGTTAATGTAGATGTGATCTTTAGTGAAAATGTTTATATGCAGTTTAAAATAACCTTGAATCTTTTCATTGTGAAAATAGACTCTGGGAATGAGAGACTCTATTCAAATCCATAATCAGTTTCCATTCAGAAAGGAATGCAGAACAGGTCAGGTAAAACCTAATGATCAGAGATGCAGAGAGTCCAACTCATTTGGGAGTTAGAGTTTAAAATGTTAAAGGACCAAGAACTTCTGAACACAGAGGCAGCACAGCATCATGTGAGGGAGCTTGCCCCCACACAATGGGCTCACTAGAGCATAGTTTCTACCTCTAGAAATGTCAGGTCACCACTCTTCCCTTCACATTCTTCTCTCCCTCCTCAAGCTAAGCAGTCTCCACTGGGGTAGTCCAACCCAGGGCTGGATGACAGGAGGAGTTGTGAAGAGTGTTAACCTGCTTTTGGTGGCCCACCTACTGAGGCTAAGAGTCCGAAAGGAAATTGTCAGAACTGCATGAGCAGTTCTGAACCTTAACCCATTCTGATTGCCCATCAAGCAGCGAAGAGCACACAGCAAGAAATAGCCATCTCCACCCATTTTCAAGAGCCATTTTGTCACATTAGATGAAAAGCCATAGGGTAAATGGGGGAAACTGAATATTTTATATATGCCATAGTAAATAGCACAATTTTATGGACAGAAGGAAATTGGCAGGAGGTGCCATGGGGAGAGGAAGCTTTTAATACTGCATATGCTCCTGTTTTAATCAAATTGAAGTTGTCACTTGTGTTTAGGAATTGTAAATGTAAGGACTCTAGATGATGTTGATTTGCATAAGACCAGAGCAAATTCTGCAGAATTATAGGAAACAGGGGAAAACTTCACTTTTTTCCTCCTAACTCTATGCATTTTACATGTTAGGATGGCATTTTGATTGAAGATGTGCTAAGATCGATGGTCAATGGTTACCGTAGCAGATTAAAATTTAAAACATTCTATTTCCCATAGATGTAGAGTATTTGTGATGTTTAGAGAACCCATTATGTTAAGGAACTTCTGCCATTCAAACCTCCAAGCCAATATTGGAAATGGCTCTTCTGTACCTGACAAAATTCTAGAACACAGTATTAAAAGGATGGTTTTTGAGCATTTAGAAAGGGAAGCAGTGATCAATGAAAACTAGCATGGTTTCAACATGACCAAACTATCAAACCAATACCATTTTCTGGTAAATGAGGGAAATGTGGTAGACTTAGAAAAAGCAAAATTTCAGTAAAATATTTAACATAATCAACAAGTATTTATTACACGAGATGAGAGGTGGGTCTACAGAAA
>JAQQSW010010268.1:0-13031 GCA_028646575.1 Pseudocheirus occidentalis | reverse complement strand
GGTACAGAACATTCTGCAGTTGGGATATCTACTGCGGGGGGGGGGGGGGGGCTGCGGTTGGCTGTTCCCAGAATCGGCTCTTGGGGGTGTGGTTTTCTCATGGAGGGTCGGGGGCACCTGTGCTAAGGTCGCTGGCTCCCAACAATCTGGCTCCCAGCAGTCTGGCTCCCAACAGTTTGGCTCGCAACAGTTTGGCTCCCAACACACCTTAAATACAAAACCCATAAAATTATGAGTATTAAATTAATACCCATAAAATACAACTCTAAACAAATTTTAGGGCTCCCAAACTCACAAAAATACAGAAAACACATCTCTAGATGGGTCAGCAGGTGGGCCTCATCTCAGCAGGCTGGGAGCTAAAACTGTGGCTTGGCCCCAGGGCAGCTGGGAGAAACTGCAGCTGGAGTCTCCAGGAGAGTAAATAAGCAGCAGCTGGGGCAGTTTCCACATTTATGAAACCATGACAAATAAGGCTAAGAGAAAGGTTAGAGGAATGTAGCTAAATTTGGGGGAGAAAAGCAGTCCAACTGAATTGCTCCCACGACAAGGAAGCAGTGGGAAGAAGCAGTAGCAACAGGAATGGTGGCAAGTGACAACTGCTTCCGCTGGGTGGCTTCAGAGCTCCTGGCCTGCAGATGGCAGGGGGGCCAAGGTAATTGATCAGTGCTAAGGGCTCTTGCATTGAGCAGTCTGGATCCAGAGTGTGGTCTTGGGTGATGGTCCTGGGGTGCGCTTTCAGCAAGCCAAAGCTGGTGGGAGCTGCAGCACACCCCTAATAGCTCAGGCACCAGTGAAAACTCCAGCGATTTGGGACAGAGCTTTCTCCCCTGGAAGCATAGTTCCACAGAGATAAAAAAAAAAAACAAAAACAAAAACAAAAAAAAAACAAGCAATTAATTTACTGGCTAAAATGAGCAGGAAAAGGAAGCAAAGTAAGAACAGCAATAAAACTATAGAATCCTTTTTGGGGGACAAAGAGGATCAAAGCATGGAATGGAAGACAACACAGTCAGAACTCCCAAGCCAAATGCTTCCAAGAAACATAAATATTGCCTACAAGCCATAGATTGACTTAAAAAGGACTTTGAAAACCAAATAAGAGAAGTGGAGGAAAAATTGGGAAGAGAAATGAGAATGATATGCGGAAATCATGAAAAGAGAGTCAACAACTTGACTTAAGAAAATAACAACTTAAAGAGCAAATGAACTCAAATAGCAAAAGAGGCCCAAAAAGCCAATGAGGAGAAGAATGCCTTAAAAAGTCAAATTTGCCAGATGGAACAAGAATCTCAAAAGCATTCTGAAGAGCATAATTCCTTCAGAATTACAGAGGAGTAAGTGGAAGCAAATGACTTTATGAGAAACCAAGATACTATTAAATAGTTACAAACAAATGAAAAAACAGAAACCAATGTGAAATATCTCCTTTAAAAAAAACGCTGGCCTGGAAAATAGTTCGAGGAGAGGCAATTAGAAAATGATTGGTCTACCTGAAAGTCATGATCATAAAAAGTACTTAGAAAAAATCCTTCAAGAAAGTCTCAAGGAAATTTGCCCTGATGTTTTAGAATCAGAGGGCAAAATAGAGCTTGAAAGAATTCACCAACCACCTCTTGAAAAAGATCCCCACAAGAAAACTCCTAGAAATGTTATAGCCAGGTTCTGGAATCTCCAGATCAAGGAGAAAATATTACAGAATGCCAAGAGGAAGAAATCTGAATAGTGTGGAAACACAATTAGAATAACCCAGGATCTGGCACCTTCTACACTGAGATATTGAAGGGCCTGGAATATTATATTCTGGAGATCAAGGGAACTGGGATTAAAACCAAGTATCTCCTACCCAGCAAAATTGAGTATAATGTTTCAGGGGAAAATATGATAGTTCAGTGAGGTGGAGGACTTTCAAGCACTCTTGCTGAAAAAAACAGAACTGAACAGAAAATTTGACATTTAAAGACAAGGAGCATGAGAAGGTAAACATGGGAAAGAAATCATAAGGAACTTATCAAAGTTGAACTATTTAGATGGCAATAAGGAAAAACGGATAATAGCAACTTATGAAATTTTTCTTAGTATGAGGATAGGTGAAGGGAATACAAATGTATATACACATACCTACCTACATACATACATACATACATAAATACACACATACATAATTCATGCACACGCACACACGCACACACACATATATGAAGGTATTTATGCATACAAATACATGTCTGAGTGTGTGCATATATGTGTACATAGAGGGTACAGGATCAATTGAATATGAAGGGATGATACTTTAAAAGGTGAAATTCTGAGGTGCAAGAGGATCAAAATGAGAGGAGGCATGGAAAGACAAAACAGGGTTAATCATCCCATATAAAAGAGGAAAGGGATAACTGTTACAACTTTATTTTCATTTACTGTCATTGAATTTGGTTTAGGGATGGAATGACATAAACTCTAAACTGGATATCTTGCCACACAGGAGAGAAAGGGAAATGGGGATGAAAGGTGGGATGATTGAGGGTAGGGTAGTGTCTGGGGGAGGGTTGCTGGAAGCACACACTTCAGTAAAGGGACAGGGACAGGATAGTGAACAGAAAAAGGGTGGGGTGGGATAGGAAGGAGGGACATGTAATCAGCGTCTCACTATATGTCCAGTGTGAAGATGTCCTGTGTAATACACATGTACAGCCTGTATTGAATTGCTTGTCCTTCCAATGAGTGTGTGTGACAAGGGAGGGAGCAAAAGAATCTAAAATTTAAAGCTCTATAATCAAATGTTAAAAATATAATAATAATAATAATTTAATATTATAACAATTATATATATTATTATTACTAACTACATGCACCTGGGAATTAAGATGTACAGGGACTAGGGTAGGGAGACCCTCCCTGCCCTACCAGAAAGTTAGAGGGGTGTTGGAGGAAGACATTAAAGAGAGCAGATCAGGGAAGGGGCTTTATAGTGTGATCACTGTTTTGGATTTGGGGTAAGGGAAAGACAGGGAGAAAATTTGTAATGCAAAATCTCATTGAAATGAATGATGTAAACAAGAAAATAAATTAAAAATTTTTAAATTTTTAAAAAGAAAAAGAGAAACCTAAAAAAAAATCATTCAATCACATATGTATCTGTGTCTATAACATACATATGTGTGTGTTTATATATGCACATATAGACACATATAGGCATTCACACACATATATAATATTTATACACAGACACAGATAGACAGATAGATAGATAGATAAATAGATAGATAGATAGATAGATAGATAGATAGATAGATAGATAAATAGATACATAGATACATAGATACATAGATACTAACAACTAGGAACCTGACATTATGGCATCTGTCATGGCAGTAATTTTCCAATCTTCTGGCAAATAATTCTGTATACAAAACTTTGGGAGTCATTGTACATATGAGCAAGGTATGAAATGAACCACCTGTGGGTGCTACTGAAGAGTAGAGAAATTAATGTAGCATTTTAGGAATACTCAAAATTGGTTCAAGGAGCAAAGCTTCATCAGCTCTATAAAAGGAAGTTTGGAATGTTTCATTGGTGCAGAAGAAATTCATAGCAGCAGTGGATGTCAGCACTGTAGGATCAAATTGTCCCAATTTGCAGAACCCAAAGGCCTATGTTTCTCATCATGGAGTGGTACTTCTTCCCTTTATATTGAAGTCGTGTAAGGGGGAATGTATTCTAGGTAAGGTAGAGAACTTTGGTCAAGGGACAGAAATGGAAATACATATGTAAAAGGGGGTCAAATAAGGGGACTGGACTATTGTTTATAAATAGGTAGAAACAATGTTACATGAACAAAGTATGTCCTTGAGCTATAGGGCTTTACAAGTCTTACCTGATGAATTTCACTAGTAGGCAATAGATATTCATTTTCAGTTTTTAAGACAATGAGGGCTATAATGGAAATGGAAGGGATCTTTTTAGTAAGATTAATCTGTTGTACAGAATAAACCAGAAGGATCCAATTTACACTTTTGAGCAGAAATCTCATGTAACCAATACATGTTTTTACTTTCGTTTCTCTAGAATATGATATTTTATAAAATCCAAAAATCAGGCACTTACTCAAATGGAAGTGGTCACTAAGTTGATATTTTTAAGATGATTTTATTTTGGCTAATCTGTTTAGAAAGGAGAAAACTGGCTATTTTTGTTTTTCCCTTGGAGCACATTTAACATAATGGAAATGATTCCTATAATTTGCAAAATGAGTAAAGGGTGTGTTTATTTCTGTGCTATAGTATACAGGCTCAGTGTCAATTAATTTGAACAGAAATTTCTAGCCCTTCAGACCTCTCTTCTGCTTGATTGTATTGCTGGATTTTGTTGCCTGGCATTTTAGCAATTTCATGTATAAGTTAATTGGTTTATTCATAGAGTTCCTTCAATCTTTCCAACTGTGTTGATATTTAGGGGGGAAATTGTGTTTGTAGGAAATAAAAAGAAAATTAAAGTTATTGCTTGTTAATCATGTGTCAGATAGTGCAACAAGGATACCATGTAATGTGTTCAGGCAAGACACCCAGTGTCCTTAAAGGAGATAATTAAAATGTAAATCACTGGGGCAAAAGGAAAGGAGGGAACATTGGTCAGTGAGGGCCAACAAGGGTCTGCCTCAGAATTGATGTAAAAAGAGGAATTATTTTATAAAATGCTCTCATTTTAAGCAAGGAATACAGGCCCTTTGGGAAGATTAATATAGTATCTGAAATCTGTATACACACTTGATCAAAACAAACAATTCAAATTCAAATGTCTACATTAAATTAGAGGAGATGCATATTTAAGATGACATACCATTGCTTTATGTTAAACACAAAGATAAATATAAAGAATAAAGAAGATATCATTGCTTTATGTGAAGAAGAAAGCACATCATTAAACATGCATTATCCATTAAACAATGTAGCAATGTGGAATGGGAAAGCAAAAATATTGATCTTTACATACACCTTGGCAGAAAGTGGAATCAGGTCATGTTTCTTAATTTTCCTTAAAATCCTCAGCCAAAATCTTGCTTAATTAATGATTCCATAGGAAATTAAAAGTATTCCAAAAATATTTAGTGAAATAATCACTAAAAATTCCAGAGAAATTTAACTATTTTTTCAGCATCATGTAAATACGACTTCCTCCTTGTTTTGTGGATTCAATAGATGTCAACTATTGATCACAAAGTAAAGTAAATTTCAATAAAACAAATTTTATTTTCCTTTTGATGTCAATTATGAACAAAACATTGCTTATTTGATAAACTGAATAGACAATGGAGAGGGAGATGAATATGATAAATATCAAAGTGCACTCTTTTGCCTCTAGCTAGGTGCATGACTTTGGGAAAATCATTGAAATTTTTTGAATCCTTAGTTTTGAAATCTGTAAAGTGAGTAGCTTAGATTTGCTAATCTCTTATGTATTTTCAGATTAAATTATACTGTTAGAATGTGGCAGCCAGTTCCAAGATGAATTGTATTATGTAATGTTGCATACTAATTTTGGGCTGGGGCCCATGATTTTATAAATGTCAAGAATTCTTAGTGAGGAAAACTCCCTCAACTAATGCAAAAATATTATTTATCTTTTTAGGGAGTAGTCTGGGGTAGTGAGAGTTTAGGTGACTTGTCCAGGGTCATATGGTCAGTGTGTATCAGAAGTGGGACTTGAAATCAGATCTTCTAAAAACCAAGGTGAACTCTGTGGCCATGATCTCATACTGCTTCTTATCATCAGTGCCCAGAAGTAGGGTTAGATCTTTTAGGAAGACTGGTTAGATTATGACTCAAGGTCTAGAGAGAAGTTCTTGTTTCTTCTTTTGCCTGAATCAATGAAACTCACGGTTCTGACAGTACAAATTATTCTCTAATATAACACATAAATTAATTTTCTCAAAATTACATAGGACACTGAATTATCATAAGCCCATTTTGCCAGTACAGGTGATTGCTACAAAAATACAAAAAAATTTATAATGATTTATCAAACCAGAACCTCCTCCCAATATCTCCTTTCTCTCAGAGATTTGACCTCTCTGTTTTCATCCTAGTTTGGTTATCTATTTCTTTATGTAGCTCCCCAATTATAATGGCTTGTGCAAGGGGGACTGAGTATGTGTTATGAGGGTCTCAAGTTCCTGTCATTATCTATGTATCTATCTTAGCCTGAAACTAGATCACACACACACACTCACACAAACACACACACACACACATACACACACACACACAAGAAATTGGTCCCATAAAAAAATCTCACTTCTACACAAGTTATCAAATTATTGACATTTTCAGGAATGTAGTAATTTCTTCCACTGACACAGGTTTTAATCTAAACTTATCTTCTACTAAATCAGAAGACTCATGTTCTCAACCTTTCCCTCCCTGTATACACACATGAAACTGCTCACTTTATCACCTTATCTTCTGCAGTCTACTACACAGAAATTATCTAAGTATTGGTATAAATGAAGTAGCTGCTGTAAAGGCTTATTTGGTCTCCCTGTTGATCAAGGGTGAATTGCTGTGGGGAAAACAAATGTAGTCAGAGAACCATAGCAAGTTTCCCTACACTGAACATATTACCCAAGTCTGGGAACATCCCCAAAACTTTCTCACAAAGGTGAAGAAAAACATCTGTGATTTAATATTACTTGGACAAGTTTGAACTTATGCCAAGTCACCTTCATACATGATTACTGGCCTAGAGTACTTATTTAAACAAAATTGCCTTCCCTTTTCCTTTTACCTGCCACAAAATGGAAGGTTCCTCAGCTATTATAAAAGTTCAGGTTTCTGTGAAGTAAACTTCCAGAACTTGCTGATGAATCTTTGGAATTTGGAAGCTTCTACACAGTTTTATCTCTAGTCTAGTCATGGCTACTTCTATTTTAATTTCTTTTTATTAATCATTAGCATGTCATAATTCCTCCCATCTTCAAACTCTAGTCTTTCCCATGACTTGTCTTTTTAAAAAAATGTTTAATTAAATTTTGTATTTATTTTTAGTTTACATGATTCATTTCCACAATATTTTCAGTTAAAAATTTTCTTCCCATCTTTCCCCTACCTACCACTCCAAAACAGTGATCCCACTGTATACCCTTCCCCCTATCTACTCTCTCTTATATCCTTCCCAATCCCTTCTCCCACTTTCTGGTAGGGAAAGATGGATCTCCTTACTCCACTGCCTATATGTCTTATTTATCTTACTGCATGTAAAAAAATGATAATAATATATATTTTTAAACATTCAATTTTAAAACTTTGGGTTCCAGATTCTTTCCCTTCCTCCTTCATCACCCACCCTTATTGGGAAGATAAGCAAGTCAATATAGGTTGTACGTGTGTAGCTATGCAAAACATTTCTTTTGTGGATATATTGTGAAAGATTTACTACATTTGCTTCCATCCTATCCTGCCCCTGCCTTGTTCTATTTTCTGCTTTGGCCCTGTCCCTTTTCAAGAGTGTGTGCTTCTAACTACCCTCAACCTGCCCTCCCTTCCCTCATCACCCCTCTAATTCCCTTCTCCCCTTCTTTCACATAGGGTGAGATAACCTATTTAGTATGTATGTCATTCCCTCCCTAAGCCAAATTCAATGAGAATAAGGCTGATCCATTCACTTTTGCCTTCCTGTTCTTCCCCTCCATTGCAACAATTTTCCCTTGCCTCTTCCATATGAGATAATTTGCCATTTTCTGTCTCTCTGCATATCCTCCCATTATATCCCTCTTTCATCTCTCAATTTCACCTTCTAAGTATCATCCCATCACATTTAACTGATTCTGAGCCCTGTCTATGTGTACCTGTACACATAAATACACACACTCACATGTCTATTCATATGGCCATATACCCTCCTTTACAGGCATATGTATATACATTGTATATGTACATATATACATATATATATACACATACACATATACATATATACATACACATACATATATATGTATAAATACAGATTTATATTCCCTTCACTATACTCATACTGAGAAGTTTCATAAATTACACTTATCATTTTTCATTGTAGGAATGTATATAGTTCAACTTTGGTAAGTTCTTTATGATTTCTTTTCCATGTTTACTTTTTCATGATTCTCTTGCTTCTCATATATGACTGTCAAACTTTCTGTTAAACTCTGTTTTTTTCATCAAGAAAGCTTTAAAATCCTCTATTTCATTGAATGACCATAATTTCCCCTGAAATGTTATACTCAATTTTGCTCTGTAGGTGATTCTTGGTTTTTTAATTCCAGCTCCTTTGACCTCTGGAATATCATATTCCAAGCCCTTTGATCCCTCAATGTAAAAGCTGTCATATCCTGTGTTATCCTGATTGTGTTTCCCACATTACTCAAATTGTTTCTTCTTGCCTGCTTGTAATAGTTTCTCCTTCATCTGGGAACTCTGGAACCTGGTTATAATATTCCCAGGAGTTTACTTTTTGGGATCTTTTTCAAGAGGTGATCAGTGTAGTCTTTCAACTATTTTGCCCTCTGGTTCTAAAACATCAGGGCAATTTTCCTTCAGAATTTCTTGAAGGATGATTTTTTGACCACAGCTTTCAGGTAGTCCAATAATTTTAAAATTATCTCTCCTGGATCTATTTTCCAAGTCAGTGTTTTTTTTTTCCAATGAGATATTTCCCATTGCTGTAAGGGCTTTAAATTTCTGCCTAATGTAAATTCTAAATGTGGAAAGTATGGTACATAGAAATCTCCAGAAGTGGGGCTTTATTTATTTTTTCATTTATTTGGATCTGTTTCATAGTATCTTCATTTCTCATAAAGTCATTTGCTTCCATTTCCTCCACTCTAATTCTGAATGAATTATTCTCTTCAGTGAGCTTTTGAGATTCTTTTCCCATCTGGCAAATTCAGCTTTTTAAGGCCTTCTTCAACTCATTGGCTTTTTGGGTTTGGGTCTCTTCTGCCATTTTATCTAGTATATTTTTTAAGGAGTAATTTTCTTCAGTCAGATTGGAGACTCTCTTTTCATGATTTTCTTCCATGATTCTCATTTCTCTTCTTAATTTTTCCTCTGCTTCTCTTATTTGGTTTTCAAAATCCTTCTTAAGTTCCTCTATGACCTCTAACCAGTTCATATTTTTCCTTGGAGGCTATTGGTACAGGAGGTCTGACTATGTTGTCTTCCTGCTGTTCCATGATTTGATCATTTTTGTCCCCAGAAAAGGAATCTAAAATTGGATGGCTGTGCTTGCTTTGCTTCCTTTGCTTGCTCATATTGCCTCTCAGTTACTTGGCTTTTTAGTTTTTGCCACTGTGGAACTTGAGATTCAGAAAGGAACCCACAAACAAGGCAATGTTCGTTAAATTTCACCTTCAAGAAGCTTGACATGAACAAAACCTTCATGTGAATGCCCTAATTTCCAGAATTGCTTGGTGACAATATAATGGATTTTAGGTACAAACTGAGACATATATTACAAAGAAACACAATTAGATAAATAGGGAGATAGTGAGACAGATGTAGATATGTGTAAATGTTTAAATATAGTTATATATATACATATATATAGTACATAATTATACATATATACACATATATATATATGCTTGTATGTACCCATATATACACATGTACAGATGGACACATATATTTGTGTATATACATACATATGATTCCCAATGTTTTGTATGATACTCAATTTTTTACCTCTGTATATAGAAATGCTCTTGTTTTCTAGTTCACACACCCACCTACACACACACACAAACATTGATACAATCACCTTGCTTTATAGTGACTCTTATTTGCAAATCTGAATCCATTTGCTTAGTCAATGACTATTTAATGAGTGATTAATAATGTTCACAATTGTATGGTAAATAATGTGTGTTTAAAAAAGTGCATAATATAAAGTTGTTTCCCATGAGGTTACAATATAATGGGAAAAATTAAAATATAACATATGGAACTAGAATACAATATATTAGGAGTGCTATATGTAGGATCTCAGAGGATGTATCCCTTTTGATTTGGATAACTGATGAAGGTTTGCTTCATTGATTTTCATAAGCAGAGAAAGAATGGAAGACATTTCAGAGGGGAAATGGAAAGGCATAAGCCAAAGGGCATTGGAATAGGAAAACACAAATCTTACTTAGGGTACATTATACTGCTTTGACTGCATAAGTTAAAAACCATTTCTGATGGGGAATGTTCCACTACACTTTTTGTGATTTGGCCTCATTCTATAAGCTAATTATGCTTCAATTTAGACCAATTGGAGTTTCCTAAATTGTGGGCTTTGTAATCATGAGTCTGTAAGGAATATGATCAAGATACCTAGTCCAGTTCCTAGGAAATACAGGTTAAAAGGCTTTATCTTTATACCTCTTTCAAATAAAGATGGATGGAGATTCCATATCCTTTCCCTTTACCTTAAGGTTTATTAGTTTAGGAAGTCTTTGCTCATATCTAATTTCAAATCTCTCCTTAAACCACTGAAGGCCTTTTCGTCCTATGCTATTTTATGTAGAAAACAACAGATGGCTAAACTTAGTAAAACTTTTTGTGGTTATATCCAAAATTTGCCTATCTTCTCTTGCATTCTATTTTTTAAAAAAGAATCATGTAAGTCCCTTTACCATCCTATGTATACATTTTTTAAAAAAATTCTCTGTTTCTATTGTTTGCTCAGCCCAAGCTTCTCACCACTTCAAAAAACCAAGACATATGTTGGTAGGAGTGGGGGTAGGGGGAGGAAAGGTAGATAGGATGGAGGGAAATACATCTACTATGGAAATGATTTGTTTAACTGCACATATACTACCTATATTGAATTGCTTGTCTTCCCAGTAAGGGTGGGAGACAAGGGAGGAAGGAAAAGAATCAAATGGTTTTTTCAAATAATTGATGATGATGATGATGATGATGATGATGATGAACATGCAGCAACCGGGAAATGAGACATACAGGCACTGGGGTATGGAGATCCATCTTGCCCTACAAGAAAATAAGAGGGGAGATAGAGAAGGATATAGGAGAGAGCAGATTGGGAGAGGGGGTATTCAGTGGGATCACTGTTTTAGGGTGGTGGATAAGGGAAATATGGGGAGAAAATTTGTAACTCAAAATCTTGTGAAAATGAATTATGTAAGATAAAAATGAAAATAAAAGGTAATTTAAAAATAAATAAACAAACCATTTTTTTCTGCCAAAAAAATCAAGACATATGCTCAGCAGAACAATGAACACAAGGGAAAAAAACTGATAATTCTCTCTTGAGGACATTTCTGAAGGAAAACAATAGCAGTCACATTATTTGTTTGCTTCCTTTCATTTGCTGAAAATAGTGCTTTCCAATCACCACTGCCTATCAATCAACTAAAAACCAAAGATTGATTAAATATCTTTTATAAGCCTGACAGCATGCTAGTTATGGGAAGTTGAAAGGCAAAAATAACATCATCCCTGCCCTCATTGAGGTTACCCCATATTAAGAATATTATGGTAAATGTAAAAAGGATATGTAAAAAGGATAATTTTGATTACATTATATTGAAAAGTTTTTTTGAATTGAAAAGTTTTTACACAAACAGAGCCAATGTTACCAAAATTAGGAGGGAAAAAGAAAACTGGAAAAAGAATTTTTCCACTTAGTACTTCTGATAAAGTCTTATTTCTCAAATACAGAGAGAATTGAGTCAAAGGTACAAAAACCTAAATCATTCCCCAATTGATAAATGATCAAAGGATATGAACAGGCAATTTTCAGAGGAAGAAATTAAAGCTACCTATAGTCATGTGAAAAAAAATACTCCAAATCACTATTTGATTTTATAATTTGTTTTCTTGTTTACATCACTCATTTTCATGAGATATTTGAATTACAAATTTTCTCCCCATCATTCCCCTACCCCAAACCTAAAACAGCAATCCCACAGTAAAGCCACTCCCCTAATCTGATCTCTTACTTTCTGGTAGGGCAGGGAAGGTCTCCCCACCCCAGCCCCTCTATATCTTAATTCTTATTTGCCAGTATTGAAGAGCTTTGAATTCTAGATTCTTTCAATTCATCCCTTGTCACCCACCCCCACTGTAAGGACAATCAATTCAATACAAGTTGTGGATGTGTGATTATACAGGACATCTTCATAGTGGACATATTGTGAAAATGAACATATGTCCATCCTTCCTATCCCTCCCCCCTTGTTCTGTTCTCTACCCTGTCCCTGTCCCTTTACTGAAGTGTGTGCTTCCAGCATCCCTCCCCCAGACCCTGATCTCCCCTCCATTATACCACCTCTCATCCCCATGCTCCCTACTCTCCTGTGTGGCATGATGCCCAGTGTAGAGTTTATGCCATTTCTTCCCTAAGCCAAATTCAATGAGAGTAATTGAAAGTAAAGTTGTAATAGTTATCCCGTGCCTCTTCTATATGGGATGATTGACCCCATTTTGTCTTTCCCAGTTTTCTCTCATTTAAGTCCTCTCCCGCCTCAGAATTTTGCCTTTTAAAGTATCATCCCTTCATATTTAATTGATCCTATACCCTCTCTCTCTCTCTCTCTCTATATATATATATACATATACACACATGCTCAGATATGTTTTCATATGCATATATAGCCTTCTATTTAGACATATGTGTAACTATACTTATATATACATTTGTATTCCCTCTACCTATCTGCACACTAAGAAAAGTTTCATAAGTTACTATTATCGTTTTTCCATATTGGCATGTAAATAATTCAAATTTGATAAGTTCCTTATGATTTCTTTCCCATGTTTGCCTTCTCGTGCTTCTTGTATTTGATTGTCAAATTTTATGTTTAATTCTGGTTTTTTCAGCAAGAATGCTTGAAAGTCCTCCACCTCATTAAATGACCATATTTTCCCCTAGAATAATATGCTCAATTTTGCTGAGTAGTTGATTCTTGGTTTTAATACCAGCTCCCTTAATTTCAAAATATCATATTCCAGGCCCTTCTATCCCTCAGTGTAGAAGCTGCCAGATTCTGG
>JAQQSW010010267.1:0-13031 GCA_028646575.1 Pseudocheirus occidentalis | reverse complement strand
TGTATAAGGAGTGACGTGCCTCAGATTTGA
This sequence comes from Pseudocheirus occidentalis, assembly GCA_028646575.1. Taxonomy (NCBI): domain Eukaryota; kingdom Metazoa; phylum Chordata; class Mammalia; order Diprotodontia; family Pseudocheiridae; genus Pseudocheirus; species Pseudocheirus occidentalis. The sequence continues at coordinate 13,001 of JAQQSW010010267.1, read as the reverse complement.
CCATCATTTCCTCTAGGGGGAATACATATGTGTGTATGTCTATATAAAATATATATTATTAATAGTATATGCAATATATTATTATATATTATGTATACATGCATGTATAATGTATACATGCATATATACATGCATGTACACAGTGCCACATATAGTTCAAAGTCACATATATATGTATATATATATATATATATATATATATAGTCACATACAGTTCAAAGATATAATGAGCATTTAATTGGGATAAACAAATAGTTTAACAAATGGTGAATTTAATTGTGGTTATATATATGTGTGTGTTTGTGTGTATGTGTGTTTGTGTATGTGTGTGTGTACATACACTTACGTGTAATTTTTTGTTGAAAGAAATTAAAAAACAGGGATTTGATTTATATTTGGGCACAGTGTATATTTATATGTTGATTTATATTTGGGCACAAAGTCAGTTTGGCTTTAGATTGAAGATCCTAAATTTAGATAGTTTGGATACTCTTAGGTCACCCTCAGATTTAATCAGCATTGTAGGCATTTGACCATTAATAAAATGCTCAGACCCATTGGGCACACACCTAGCATAAGAGAACATCTTGGCATAAATAGCAAATCCATCAGGCCTGTTTTTATTTTTTTTTTGATTTTCAGATCAAGACTTTGACTCTACCCTTTGAGGGTAAGAATTACATTTGTATCCATTAAGGGTAGGGTCAGGTGATCAGATCAATGACCAAGTCCCTCATGCTACCAGCTTCTTTGGTTCATTACATCACTGCTTCTATGCCTCATTGATTCACATACAGCTCAAAGATATAATGAGCATTTAATTGGGGTTAACAAATAGTTTAACAAATGATGCATTTAATTGTGGTAAACAAATGTTTAAATCAATAACTCACCTCCCATTTATACTGTATACATTTTGTATGTACAGTTTTTTGCATTAGAATGTGATCTCTCTTAGAACAGTTTTTCCCTTCCTGTTATAACCCCAGTGTTAAGCATAATATTTTAGCAATTACTTAGTGATTAATAAATGCCTTTTAATGAATGATTGAAGTAGCAAGTCACTAGAAAGAAAAGATAGGGAGTGACGAGTCTCAGGTAGGTTTGACCATCATTTCCTCTCAGGGAAATACACACATGCATACATACACACACATACATACATACATACACACACGTGTGTATGTCTATACACAAATTATGTTATATACTACATGTAATATATACATACAGGTATAATGTATACATATATACATGTATGTACACAATGCCACATATACCACACATGTGTGTATATGTATAAATGCATGGAAGAAGCTAGATGACTCAGTGACTGGAGTCCTAGAGTCAAGAAGATCTGAATTCAAATCCTCCGTCAGATGCTCACAAGCTATGTGACCCTGGGCAAGTCACTCAATCCCTATTTGCCTTAATCTACTGAAGAAGGAGATGTCAAATCACTCTGGTATCTTTGCCAAGTAAACCCCATTCAGGGTCATGAAGAGTCAGACAGAACAGAAGAACAACAACACACATATAAATATATACAGATATAAATGTACATACATATAATTATACACAGAAACACATGCATGTATGTTGAAGCTATGTATATGTATGTGTGTATATATACAGACAAAGACAGGAGATATAGATACTGATATAGATACAGTTTTTGTGTAGTTGTTTCCATAGTTTCAGTCATTAGACTGTGAGGGCCTTGAGGAGAGGAACTGTTTTATTATTGCCTTTCTTTGTATCCCAAGTATTTAGCACAGTACCTACCATATAGTAGGTTTAGTTTTTTGGAGGTGTGGAAAATAAGACAATTGGGGGAGTTCAGTGACTTGCCCAAGGTCACACAGCTAGTGTGTCAAGTATTCAGATTTGAACTCAGGTCCTCCTGACTCCAGGACCAGTGCTCCATTTACTGTATCAGTTAGCTGCCCCAAATGTATAGTAGGTATTTAACAAATATTTATAGACTTGATATAACATAAAGTCCTTTATCCTAACCTCCAAATTCAGTGTTGTCCTACCTCCAGTGTTATCATTCTCTGTCTTCTTTCCCTTTATGCATAGTGTCAGTATGCAAGCCAGGCTATTAGACTATAATAGTATGTTAATATAGAGAAATGCCAATCATTTACTGGATGTAATTTATTTTTGGATCAGCCTACATTCAGTCTAAGTTGGCTTTTGTTCCCAAGGCCCAATTGTAACTTGTACCACAGCCACAATAAGATTAGATCTGGCCTGTGATCTTATTGATAGAAGGAGCTCTTAAGCAAAGAAATCCTCTTTCTTAATACAGGTCAGAACCTACTCTCCAACTTATAGTCAGAGTGAATTTCTTAGTATGCTGAGTGGTCAAATGACTTGTCCAGGGTCACAGAGTCAGTATGTGGCATAAGAATCTTGTACCTAGGTTGTTGGTTTTTTTTTTTTTTGCTAGGAGACTGGTTCTTTATCCATTAGACCATGCTTTCTCTATAATAATATGTTAATAGAAATAGCTCTTCAAGTCTGAAACCAAATACATTGGAAGATGATCCTTGTATCTTTTCTTATAGCAAAATAGTACTCCATAACAGTCATGTGCCAAAACTTGTTCAGTCACTTCCCATTTGATGAGCAGCACTTTCATTTCCAATTCTTTGTCACCATGAAAAGAGCTGTTGTAAATATTTTGTAATTTTGGTCTTTTCCTTTGATCTCTTTGGGGTGCAGATCTAATAGTAGGCTTGCTGCATCACAGGGAAAGCACAGTTTTATAACCCTTTGAACTCAGTTCTAAATTGTTTTCCAGAATGGTTGAACCAGTTCACAACTCCACCAATATTTTATTAGTGCACCTATTTTCTCTTCTTTTCAACATTTGTCCTTTCTGATGAGTGTGAAATGGTACCACAGAGTTTTTGTAAATTTTCATTTCTTCAATCAATAGTGATTTTTAACATTTTAATAACATTATATATATACATACACACATTCATACATTCATACATACATATATACATACATTCATACATATATCAACTATAGATAGCTTTGATCTCTTCTGGAAACTGTCTCTTCATATCCTTTGATAATTTATCAATTGGTGAATGACTTTTAGTTTCATAAATTAGCAGAGAAACTTAATTGAAATTTTTGTTATTATGCTGTTGGTTATTTTTTGTTGTTGTTCAGTCATTTCAGTCATGTCCAGCTCTTTGTGATCCAAATGCAATTTCCCTGATTATCTCTTTTAATTAGGTCTATTTTTGCTTTTGTTTTGTCTATGATCATAATTGCTACCCCTGCCTTTTTTTAAACTTCAGCTGAAGCATAATGGATTCTGATCCAGCCCTTTATTTTAACTCTCTGTGTGTGTGTGTGTTTTCTCTTTCAAGTGTGTCTCTTGTAAACAATCTATTGTTTGATACTGGTTTCTAATCCATTTTGCTATCCACTTCCATTTTGTGTGTGAGCTCATCCCAATCACAGTTATGGTTACTTATTATGTATTCTCCCCACTCACATCTTATTTTATTCCATTTATTCTCTCTTTCTTCTTATTCTGTCTTTCAACAAAATTTTAGTTTCCTTCTGACCATTACTCCCTTTCTTTTATCATCCCTCCTTTTTGTTATCTCTTTTCTCTCCTATTTCCCTCTTGGTCAAGATAAAATTCTATTGCCAGCTGAATGTGTATGTGTATATATAATATGTTATGTCATATCATATTATTCCATATCTCATATGTCCTTTGCTCTTCAAACTAATTCTTACGAGGGTGAGGTTTAAGTATTTTCTGCCATCTCTACCTCTTCATTTCTCTCTTCACTATATAAGCTCTTCCTTTCATGCTTCTTTTAAGTGAGAAAAATTTCTCCATTCTATCTCTCCTTTCCCCCTTCTCCCATGCACCCCTCTTTCTCACCTCTCCATTTTTATTTTGGACATCATCTCAACATAAGTGATTCACACTCATGTCCTTTGGTTAGACTCCTTTAACTGCCCAAATAATGGTTAAGTTCTTAAGAGTAAATTGTATTACCTTCCCGCAGAAGAAGAGAAACAGTTTAACTTTGTTTAGTCCCCTATGATTACTCTTTAATATTGATATTTTTATGTTTCTCTTGAGTCTTGTGATTGAATGTCAGATTTTCTGTTCAGCTTTGGTATTTTCTTCCATTATATCATTCCAAGCTCTCTGCTCCTTTAACATGGAAGCTACTAAATGGTCTGTGACCCTGACCATGGCTCAATGGTATTTGAGTTGTTTATTTTTGATTGCTTACAATATTTTCTCCTTGACCTGGAAGCTCTGGAATTTGGCTACAGTATTCTGGGGAGTTTTTGTTTTGGCATCTTTTTTAGGAGGTGATTGGCGGATTCTTTTGGTTTCTATTTTACCCTCTGCATCTAAGCTATTAGGACAGTTTTTCTTGATAATTTCTTGAAATAAGATCTCAATACTCTTTTTTTTTCATTCATGGTCTTCTGGTAGTCCAATAATTCTTAAATTATCTCTGCTCAATTTGTTTTTTATGTCAGTCATTTTTTTTGATGAGATGCTTCACATTTTCTTCTATTTTCTTCATTCTTTTAACTTTATTTTGTTGTTTCTTGATTTATTATGTACTTGTTAGCTTCTGCTCACTCAATTCTAAGTTTTAAATAATTATTTTCTTCAGTAAGTTTTTGTATTTCTTTTTCTATTTGACCAATTATGCTATTTAAAAAAGTTATTTGCTTCAGCATATCTTTATAACTCTTTTACTCTTAGGCCAATTCTATATTTTAAGGTGTTATTTTCTTCAGTATTTTTGTGCCTAATTTACCAAGCTATTAATTCTATTTTAATAAATTTCTTGCATCAGTCTCATTTCTTTTCTCATTTTTTCCTCTACTACTGCTATCTCTTTTTTTAAACCTCTTTCAAGAATTCTTGTTGGGCTTAGGTTCAATTGTCATAGTAGCTTTTTACTATTAAATTCTATTTTGCTGTTGTTTGCTAATTTTCTCATTATATTCTTTACTTTGAACTTAATGTTAAAATTGGTCTGTGCTCATGTGAGGGTGGGAACTCAGTGTCCCAAGCTTCAGTTTTTTTTATTTTTATTTTTTGCTGCTGTTTTCAGAGGTCGTTTTGGGGGTTCGCACATTTTCAGTGTTTCCAAGCTGGTGTGATATGGGGAGAGGTTTGGTCACTGCTGTTTTGATTTGTACTCTGATCTTTACCCAGGAAAGACACCTACTCCCCAGCAGTCACAAGCTCAAGTGTTCCTCTTGGCCCTGGAACTGTGAACAGATTCTCTGCTCCCCTGTAGTCACAAGGGCTAGTGCTCCACTTTGCCTTGAAACTGGGACCAAAGGCCCTGCTCCCTTGTGACCAGACACAAGAGTTCATCTCTCCCCTTGAATTGTGACACAGAAATGCTTATGGGCAAGAGAATCATCAGTTAACACTAGCTGCACCCAGTGCCAGCAAAGGGCCCCTTTAATCTCTTTTTGAACATCTGTCTTCCCTGTTGTCATCTCTGGGTTGAGCGTTCCTGAAATCTTGCTGCCACTTATTATCACTACTGCTTCCAAGGCCACCACTTGTGCTACTACCAAATTCCAGACTAGCTCCCTCTTTGGTGTCACAGATCTTCCCTGCCAATCCCCTAAATTGTCTTAGTCTAGAAAAAATTTCTCACTCTGACCTTTTGTTGGCTTTTCTGCTCCAAAATTTGATTTGAGGAGTCATTTAAAATTTCTTTGTAGGGTAATGTTGGGAGAGTTCTGTTGGCTTGCTGCCTGTTTTCTGCTTTTTTAGCTCTGCCCTTTTAAAGGTTTTGACATGTAATTTGACTGTAACGATTTTTGTGATATAGGCGAGTGAGTGAGACAGATATCATTCTCATTTTATTGATGAGTAATTTGAGGTTCACAAAGGTTATTCAAGGTTTCAGTGACAGTATGTGGCAAAACCAGGGCTCAAACTTATTTTTCTGATTCCTCATTTAGAGATTTTTTCTATTCAGTATATACTATTTCTTAATGATGGCAAGCTTTAAACTGAAGGAATATTTGAACATATGGGGAATGGATTATACCCTTAGAATATTCAGACTTTTTATTTCATTTTTTTCTGTGTAATTGCTAATCCTGTTGAGATATTTTTGAGATACTGAGGTATTTTTAAAATCTGAAGCCATGTTACTTTCTCAGAGTGAAGCTGTCTTCATCTCCCTTTAAGGCTTCTAGATGTATTATTGGGTATTTTGGTATCCTTGATTGAGTCCATGTTCTTATGCATTGTCCCCACTATTATCTATATCTGTGACTAGCATCCAAGTTACATTTAACCAATTAACACCATTTAACTGAAAAGATAATTTTTATAAAGGGATGTTACTTTGAAGAGATGTTGAAATAGAACACAGAATCACAGTCTCCCTTATATGACCTCATTCCCTGGGGAGAGTTGACTCAAACTTAAATTCACTTCTAAGTGGCATTGCTCTCAACAATTCCACGACACTATGTGCTTTTATTGTTATTTAAGTCCTAGTCTCATCAGTGGCTGGTCTGGGTCTCAGAGGCTGCTACTAGATCCTAAAGGAATAGATGCTGGATTGGTTGAAAATCCCAGTAGGAGCTTAACTCCTAGATCTGTAAGTCTCAGAGTCTCTCTGTCTCTCTCTTTGTCTTTCTGTCTCTCTCTCTCTCTCTTTCTTCCTCTCCATCTCTCCCTCCCTCACTCCCTTTCCAAGTTCATAAAGTTTTACATCTCCAATTTCCTCACATAAAATGAAAGAACAAACCATAAGACAAAGGGCCAAGGTTTGAATTCACAGAGTACATTATTAGCCTTAGATAAAGCGAGTCCTTGGATGGGAAAGGGGACCCAAGGATCCTCCCCTCATAGTTATTATTCTTTTCTCACTAGAAGCCTCCAGGAAGGAAAAACAATTTAAAAGTCACACAAATAGGAAAGAAGGTCAACTACTCTCTTTTGAGTGCCCTTCCAAAACCATAAACTGAAATGAACAAGACTGAAATTTAAAAGGGAATAAATATAAAGCCTTGGGTTTAGAATGAAGGGTTTTAATACTTTTATTGCCCAAATGAAGTGAGAATCTCATGATTTCCATGTTATAATGTTGATTATCATAACAGAATCATAAATAAATTTCAGAGCTCTGCTCAATGTGATGTCACCTGCCAATGCTGTCATACAGTGACTCCTTTTAAAGCTATGGTTTCCCTGGGAAAGTAAAGTATGGAGGGAATTGTCTTCAAAATTGATCCTAAAGCAAAGTAGATCCTTACAGGACCCCTTCTTAGGTCTACGAGACTACACTGCTAGCCAAGAAAATATTATGGCCTCCAACTGTCAGCCTTTTGTAGAGTAAAATAGTAACAAAAGTCTCCCAGAAACAGTGTGGCATTCCAATGCTTTAGACTGACTAATAATATGATAGAACATACCATGAGTTCTGTGTATGTGATTTCAGAGAAGGTACCTAAAAAGTGTTTGTGATGATTGAATCAGAGTTGTTACAAAGACTAGAAATCTTATAGCACTGAAGTTTATTGTGTATCCTCTAAATCAGGGATAGGAAACCTACAGTAAATCTATACTAAGTACAAAGTTCATTATTTACTTTTACTCTTCAGCTTGTGCAATTTCTTCTCATCTTTCTCCTCCTCATTTGTTGTCATCTTCTTTGTTTTCTTCTTTTTCTTTCTTTTCCCCCTTTTTGCTGTGGCTCTCTCTTCCCCCTGTCTTTCTGGCTCTCTCTTCCCACCTCCCTTCCTCTTTTCCTCTCTCCCTCTCTATGTCTCTGTCTCTCTATTCTCTCTCCCTTTCCATCCTTCACTCCCTTTTCAATGAGTTCATTTTGGCCCATCCCTTTCTTCCACTCTCCTCTATCACCTGAAAGACTACTCAGTAACTTATCAGTGTCACTTGGCTAATGAGTTTGCTGACCCCTTCTTTGGAACAGGCTGACTTTTTCTAGCTCAAGTTTTAGGGGGAAAATCTAGTAGACAACATTTCCTGAAATCAGTGCCCTCCTGTTGTGAATCTAAAGAGATTTGTTTCTCCTTATTTTCTGCTTTTTCAAATAATAGGCATGAGGATAACAGTAGTATTATAGTTAATAATGTAGTGGCTTTCTTAAAAGATTATTCTGTGGGCCTGGGTGATGAGCCTCTGAATAGGGCTAAGCCTTACTGCTCGTTTGTACTGTGAGTAACTGTGTTCAGAATTTGCTTTAGGGAGATTTTGCATCCATATTTGCTTTCAATCAGCCTATACTTTTTATGTTCAGAGAGAAATGAAGATTCAGCACACTAGGTATTTTATCTTAAAATTTAATAGGTGTAGCCATTAAATAGGATATAAAATAAAGGTGAGAAGGCTAGGTTTTAGAAAGAACATGAAGTAGTGTGGAGTGAGGGGAATTACATCACAGATCTTTAGCTCCTTTGTTTCTCTCTTACTCTAATGACTTCTTTTTAATACACTCGATTTACTTAGTGCAATTATACTCAAGCTCTTTTTTTTGAGGGGGGAACTGGAGATTGGGGGAATGAGGATACATCTGAGTGTTTATATTTGGCTAGAATCAAACCTCTCTCCGGTTGTACTGGTTTTAGCCTCTTCCCCTTGCCCCAAGCATCTATTTTTTTATATTCATTTTAAGTAGGGCTTGAACTTTTTGTCCATTTTCAAAGATGTTGTTTCTTCTAAATGCTCATAAGCACTTCTAACTGCTTTCAGGATTTTTGATTTGCCAGCTGTTTCTCTCTGGCACTCATCTAAGACTCCAACCATCTGTTTGCCAAGTAGAAAAGCAGCTATAAAAATATGCTTGCCCTCCCCCCAATACTCATTCTTTAACCTCTATTTCTAACCTTGTCTCAGATCTAGTCACTGGCAAATGTAGAACATATTTTTATCTATACCCTTCAAAATGGCTCCATTGAATGAATATTTTGAATTCTCTAGGAAACTGGGTAAAAAAAAAATGAACTCCTTTGCAGCTACATCATTTGTTTTATGAACAGCAGAAGAATACAGCAGTTAGTGGGGCTACAGGATAAGAACTGGGATGTCACAAATGGCTTAAAAAACCAAATTATTTCAGATATTTAACTCATGCTAATATTCTTAAGCAAAGAAGACCATTTTGTGCCTGTGTCAGTATTTTCTCCTTTTTTCCATTCAGCTGAGACTGCTATAGTTCCAACCTTACTATATACTTCAAGATTTGGAGTAATTACCTTGTTCTGAAATTTAATTTTCATCCACAGGTTTCCAAATTTCAACAGAAAAAGGCACTCAATTCATCCTCACAAAAGAACATTCTGGAAGAAGATTTATTCCACATTCTAAATTTAACAGTTGAATTTATGAAGAATTTGATTTCTTCAATGTTTTCTAGTATTTAAGGATAAAAGATACCCTAGCTTCTTAAAAATATTGTACACAGCAACCAGGTTAAATGTATCTCAGGAATGCAATTTTGGTTCAATATTAGGGGAAATATAAAAACAACAAATCATGTAAATAACATAAAATCTCATGATTTTATCAGTAGATTGAGAAAAAATGCTTTTGACAAAAAGAAAAGACCATCCTATTGAATTATTTAAAAGCATTGTAATAAATTTTTTCTTGTTATCTATCTGAAACCAAGAGTCAACATACTATGTTGACATTTTGACATACTATATAAAAGAAAAATGAGAAATGCTAGAGGTCTTTTTATTAAAATCAGGGGTAAAGCTAGGTAAAGCTATCCTATATTCATTATACATACTAATATTTTATATCATTCTAGAAATACTTATTATAGCAATAAAACAATAAAAAAGAGTAGAGAGAAAAAGCATAGGCAATGAGGAAAAAATTCTTTTTTGTAGCTAATATGATGACCTACCTAGAGAACCTTGAGATTTAACTACTATTCAAACAATTGAAGTAGCAGCATATAAAATAAATACAAACCACAGCCTTTTGGTGTATTGCCAATAAAATAAAGCAGCAAATATGGGAAGACATCTATAACAATAACTATGAAACATAGAGAAAATTTGATATTCCTCTAAAAATAAATATCTAGGTATGTCACACAAACACAGGCACACACACAAACTACAAAATATTCTTTAAATATAGGCTAAATAATTGGAGAAACTAATTACCTATTTTTGTGCTAAACAAATTAAATATAAATCACAGTGCTGCCTAAATTTGTTTATTCAATTCTATACCAACCTATTGAAGCATTACCTTATAGGGCTAAAAATATCAAAATTCATCTGAGTGATTAAAAGATCAATAATCAGAAATAATTCTTAAAAAGTAAGAGGTAAGGAAACTTAGTAGTACCAGATTTCAGATTACATTACAAAACAGTAGTCATTGAAACATTTTGGTATGGGATAAAATGATAGAAAATTTGCTCAGACAAATAAGACTGAGCAATAAAAGAAGATAATGATGTAGTTTAGGATAAAGCCAAAGATTCCAACTATTTATGGGCAGAATTGATATCTACCAAAACCAGATTAGGAAACTATAAAGTAGTTGGGCAAAATATATGTTTAGATCAATATCTTACAAAATTTTCTACAATAAAATATAATCTAAAAATATAAACTACCTAGACATAAAACATTACATCATGATAAATAAGAATAGTAGGGAACAAGACATCTTTAATAATTACAACATTAAGAGTTTTTGACTTTTTGGCTCCATAATACCACTTCTAGTTTGTAACCCCAGGAGATGAAAAAGAAAAATTCATTTGTACAAAATATTTATATTTGAATATTTTCTTGAAATATGCAAGGAAGTACTCCACAATTTGAGGAATAGCGACTAGCTTATGTGAATACAATGGAATATTATCAATCAATGAATATTTTGAAGGGCCTGTTACATGCCAATCATTATGCTAAGCTCTAGAGATAAGAAATTCATGAAAGGGTTGGATTCAGAGGAATTTGGGGCAACTTAGGGGAACTGATGAAAAGTGAAGTGAGTAAAATATGAACAACTGACATAATTACTACAAAATTGTTAATGGCAACAATTTTAAAAGAGATAAGAACTGTGATCAGTTCATAGCCAACCATGCCCACGATAATGAAGCAAGCTCAGTACCCTTTGAAAGAAAAAGCAAACTAGGATACTGAATCAGATATCCTTTTTTGGACATGGAAGATGTCCAAAGTAGAAACTTTACTTCATGGTTTATTTGGATTTTATTTGTTGGTTTGTTTGTTTTACAAATGAACCTTTCATTCTCCCAGAGGAGAACTGAGGGAAGAAAAAGAGTAGGGATGTCAATGTAAAAAAAAATCTAAAGAAAAAAATACTAAGCATCTCAATAAAACTTGTAAAAATGCACACAATGAGTAGGGAGTCCAAAAAGACTATAAAAACAGTTAGGACAGCTTTAAAACTAATGTGATAAAAATGTAAAAAGCTAAGCATGATAGAGACTTATGGATTTTTATGCAGTTTTTATTTCTGTTCTTTGCATACAGAAGTGTACTTGTATTTGTTGGTGATTGTGAGGTTCAGAAAACAAAAATAAAAAATATTTGAAACAAATAAAGGATAATAAAATAAATAAGGAATAATAAAAGCACTTCAGACTACACGATGTTAATATCAAAGACATAGTCATCCCTATCATAACTGTTTTCCTTAGTCAACTAAAAAAAGATTTATTGATAGCCTACTATGTGCAATCTATCATAGTTGGGGTTAGAGAGTTACAAAGAACATTCAATCATAATTTCTGTACTTAAGAAACCTAAAATTGTGTCAAATTTTGTAGAAATCTGACTTCAGACATGTTGCTAGCTTAGTCATTTAATCTCTGCCTCAGTTTCTTCATCTCTAAAATGGGAATAAAAGTAGCACCTTTAAAGTACTATGCACATGCTTGTGGTCATTATGATCATGATGAGGAAGAAAGAAGCAGAAACATCAGAAAAAGCAGAAGTGGCAGAAAAAGAAAGAGGAGGAGACAAGGAGGAGGAAGAGTAGAAAGAGGAGGAACAATGCACATTTTACTCAGCTTTCTTTTTATTTATTTAATTTGTTTTCTTGTTTACATCATTCATTTTCATGACATTTTTGAATTACAAATTTTCTCACCGTCTTTCCCCTGCCCCAACCCTAAAACATCAAGCCCACTGTAAAGCCCCTCCCTTGCTCTGCTCTCTTACTTTCTGGTAAGGCAGGGAGGATCTCCTTATCCAAGCCCCTGTATATCTTAATGCCTAGTTGCAGGTATTGCAGAACTTTAAATTCTAGATTCTTTCGATTCCTCCCTTGTCACCCACCCCCACTGGAAGAACAATCAATTCAATACAGGCCGTGGATGTGTGATTATACAGAACATCTTCATAGTGGACATATTGTGACAGTGATCATCTGTCTCTGCTTCCTATGCCCCCCGCCTTGTTCTGTTCTCTACCCTGTCCCTGTCCCTTTACTGAAGTGTGTGCTTCCAGCATCCCTCCCCTAGACCCTGCTCTCCCCTACATCATCCCCTCTTTCATCCCCATGCCCCTTACTCTCCTGTGTGGCATGATGCCCAGTTTACAGTTAATGCCATTTCTTCCCTAAGCCAAATTTAATGAGAGTAATTGAGAGTAAAATTGTAACAGTTATCCCTTGCCTCTTCTATATGGGATGATCAACCCCATTTTGTCTCTCCCTGTCACCTCTCATTCTAGTCCTCTCCCACCTCAGAATTTCACCTTTTAAAATATCATCCCTTCATATTCAATTCATCCTATACCCTCTATATACACATATACACACATGCTCAGATATGTATTCATACACATATATAGCCTTCTATATGGACCTATGTGTAAGTATACATATATATACATTTGTATTGCCTTCACCTATCCATATGCTAAGAAAAGTTTCGTAAGTTACTATTATCGTTTTTTCATATTGGCATGTAAATAATTCAAATTTG
>JAQQSW010010266.1:0-13032 GCA_028646575.1 Pseudocheirus occidentalis | reverse complement strand
CCGCTGCCTCCTTGCCCTGGGAGCAGTTTGGCCGGACCTGCTCTTCTCCTCCCCAGTTAGCAAAATCCACTGACCTTTCTCTTAGCCTTTTTGTCTTCTGGCCTGATAAATGTGGTAATTGTGCCTCCAGTGCAGCGGATCTGCTCTCCTATAGCCGCGGTTCCCCGCCCGATGCCCCACCGCCTGAGCCGGCCGGGGTTTCTGCTGGGGGTCCCAGACTGCTGCGAAGAGCCCGCCTGCTGCGCTGCCTGTAGCAACATATGTGCTTTCTGTCTTCTGGAGAGTTTTGGAGCTTGAAAATCTGTTTAGCGTCCCATTTTATGAGTTTTTTGGCGTGTTTGTGTGGGAGCTGTGGTGCTTTGCTGCTTCTAAGCCGCCATCTTGGCTCCGCCCCCCGAGAGTGGGAATTATTAAGCTTTTGTTTCCATGCCTCCAATGCCCCATTAACCAATATTTATTGATTAATAGATGTCATTGATTAGATAATGCTTCTTAAGGAGCAGATATGGGTTTTGTGTGATTGACTGGACACTCAGTCAAGTAATAGATTAGGGATAAAACAATAGTTTTGCTATAGGTTCCAAGGAGGTTCGAACTCTGGGCCAGGCAGGTTTGCATTTGACATGAAGAGGTAAATGGTAAAAGCTGGAGATTTTAAAGTCCATACAATTTACATGATAAACCAGTGAGACATCCTCTCTAAGTGTTCTCTTGTTAAGATCCCAGTGACATAACACATGCATGGTAAGCAGCCACTTGTGTTGGCTTGTTGTAATTAACTGGAGAGGCAGAATATGGTACAATATTAAAGAAAAATCCTTGAAACTTAATAACATAAGGCACTTTGATATTGATTGAACATATAACTGTATACAGCTCCAATGAGATTATTGTTCATCATAATAAAGTAAATAGTGAGCCTTGCCTGTTGCTAAGGCTAAGGATTTCTCCTCTTGCAACAGAGAATTCATCTCAAGAGGTACAGCCTGAGTTCAGCTAAGGTTCTGGTGGGGTATGAGATTGGTGGCTGCTTCATTTCATGGCAAAATTTCTCAATTCTGTGGAGACATTTTCTACTCTGTGAAATAAATTGCTAACAACCCAAATGTTTATATTGGCCTGATGCCCTGGTTTGATCCACTTTTCCCCATTTATTTTTACAAATCTGTTATAAGGCCGTTAGAAGACTTTTGTTATTGAAATTATGTGAGTGAATCAGAACAGGCTTTTTCATAATCTATAAATTAATTAGAACCCTATTTCCATAATGCTGAAAGTTTCCACCTCTTGCTTTTAATGAATAATTGTTGTTGTTGTTTTTTCATTTCTAGTGTAAATAAATGATGGTTTGCTTCCCAATTAAAAGCATTCATACATACTGTATTTGTGTTTATCAGCACATCACATCTGTGTCAGGATAAATTCCCATTTTGCTTTCCATTCCTATTAGGTCATAAATTTTTGGATAAGGCCTCACAGAACTGAATTTCCAACACATATGGGCAAGGCCTTAATGATTTAAATCAACCACAGCCAATGAATAGTTTCAAATCTTTCTCAACTCCCACATGTAGATTTTCTTATTTTTCTTTCCCTTGGGTGACCACAGTCCAATATTTCTACTCCTCCCTCTGTGCCTTCCTTCTGCTCTCACATCTCTCCTTTGCCCCCTTTCTATTGGGTCATGAAATAGAGTTAATCCTGACTTTCCCCTATACCTCAACCATCAGGCTTCATTTATCTGTTCTATTTGACCCAACTCCTTTCCTCACCCTCACCCAAAATGATCAAATTTAAAGAGAAACAGCATTATTTTCCATCTACCATTTAGTGAAATCCCACCCAATGTAAATGCAAATTATTATTATTATCTTAAAAATGAGAGGCAGATTATAGTAGATTAAAGGTTGGTCTCGTAGCCAAGAAGATCTGAGTGCAAATTTGACCTCTGACACATTAACCCTGAGCAAACTACTTAACCTTTCAGTCTTCCATGTCCATGGTGTCAAACTCAAATAGAAAGGGGGTCCACTTAAAGGTCTATAAGGATCCCTGCCCACTGCATGTTGACTCAGAAAAACACATATTAACATCATCTATGTTTTATTGTACTTTTATTTGGTTTGTTAAATATTTCCCAATTACATTTTAATCTGGTTCCTTGCCCTTATGTGTCTGTGAGGCTGAGTTGGATACCTTGGCTCTAGGTAGCCACCTAACACCAAAAGTTGAAGGAAAGGTGCTGGCCTGTTTTATTAGAGGGAGTTTTGTCGATAGGAAGTTCCCTCTACCAGAGAAATTGCAGGTCTTATCAAACAACAAAAATCCAAATTAAGGATGTAAGAATGCTTTTTTGTTGGGTTTTTTTAATACTTTATTTTTACAGACAGAATATCTGCTCCTGGATTTTAGACTAATTGCAGCAAAAATAACCTCTTATTCTTTATCTTAATATCTGGTGTAACGTTCTGTTAGAACAGGAGAAATTGGCAGACTTTGTAAATCTGAGTCTACACATGAAAATCACCAGGGTAATTAAGGTCTATTAGTTTCAACCAGAAAATCTTTTATGTAGATACAGGTTTGGAGAGACTTGTTCAGCTCAACTTGCCACTTAACTGCATTTCTGTGGTGAATGAAGTGATTCTAATGTCTGATTTGAACAACTGCTTGCTCAGCCTGCAAAGCACTTGGGAATCCCTAGGGATAAGAAGCTCTCCAGTATTTGTTAAACTCACTGGAAGTGATGGGGCTTTCTCATCCATATGAATCCCTAGTTTAAAAAAAAAAAAACAAAAAACGTGTTAATCTCTATAAAGGAGGGAGTTTCTCTATCAGAACAGAAATTTAGGCAGAGAAATATCCTGACTCTCTGAGGCATAAAAGGAAGCAAATTCCCTGGGTTTCTCCTGTGGGATCACAGAAAAGAGATTATATAGCAAAATAGAGTCCCTTCAAAAAGCAAGAGAAGCAAATGTACGGCATGATGCTAGACTAGGGCTAGGGGTAGGGGTGGAGGTAATGGGGCAGATCTTCTAGGAAGAAGCAAAACACTTCAGGTCCCAGTGCTTTGTGCCTGGAAAAGTACAAGGACTAGAGGTGCCCCTTTCCTCTTGTTCTCTCTTTGACAACCACTAGGCAATTCAATACTCCTTTCCATTCAGTCAACACCTATTGAATGTCTACTAAGTGCTCCATGTTAAGTGCTTCTGGGGATATGAGAATGAATTAAGCGCAGTCCTTGACCACATAAGGATTGTACTAGGTAACAGAGAAGATGAGGAAAGCACACAAATAGCTTCACTCTATAATTAGTGCCCATAGAGTGCTATGGGGGTTCAAGAAGGTAAAGGTTGGGGGCTGCTAGGTGGTGAAGTAAATAGAGCACCAACCCCAGAGTCAGGAGGACCTGAGTTCAAATTCAGCCTCAGACACTTAACACAAAAACTAGCTTTGTGACCTTGGGCAAGTTACCTAACCCCAACTGCCCTACCTTCCCCCCTCTAAAACAGGGAGAAAAAAGGTAAAGGTCATAATCCTTTAGACAAATCAGGAAAGGGTTTAAGGAAGGTGTTTCTGTCTCCTTTGCTAGCTTTTTATCTCCTGTCTTGCAATATGATGCAGGGAAAAGAATGCTGGCATTGGAACCTGAGGGCCTAGGTTCAAATCCTGGCTCTTCCAAAAATGATGGCCTTTATCTGCAATGTGAAGAGGTTAAATGAGATGACCCTCAAGGGCCCTTCCAGTTCTAGAACTTTCAGCTTTATTTCCTTTAAACACCATGGGCATTGCTCAAGCTTCTGTCTTTGGTCTTTTTCTTTATTTTACTTCCATTGATATGTTTTATTTTGCCATGACAGCTACTTCCTTCAAAACCCCCACATAAACCTTACTAGTACATTCTCCCCCAAAAACAGTTGAATTATTACCATTAAGGAGAGGAACATCCATTGGCTTTGATAGTATGAAATTAATGCTGACCTTAGCATTTGACCAAAGTTCTATATTGTCTCCATTAAATTTATTTACATTGTTGTCATTATATACATATATGCACATATGTGTGTATATATACATACATGTACATAAATATACATTTATACATATATGAAGTTCTTTTAACTCTTCTGTCTTTATCCTATAAGAAGAGTCAAGTCAACAAACACTTAAAGAGAAAGCTATGCCATAAAAACTGATGTTAAGAAAGATAAATCAGCAAAATTATGGGTTGATTTCTTGAACTAGTTCTGAAAGCCATACCTAAAAAGTTCTCTGTGCTAAAACAGCCTCCATCAGTCTGAGTATAATTTTTTACATATAATTCCCATTGTACCAGTCAAGGGACATACCAATTTGTTCTATGTGTCTGCATTAGGAGCTCCTTTCTTTTGGAGAGTCAACATGGTATAATGGACAGAGTACTGCCCCTGGAGTCAGAAAGACCTGAGTTTGGGACCTTTCTCTGACACTTTCTCTCTGTGCAACCACAGACAAGTTTGATAACCTCTCTAAGTATCCATTCAGTCATATGTAAAGTGGGGATAATAGTCCTGCCTTATTTATTTCAGAGCATTGTATTAAGGTAAAAATGAAATGTATGTAAAGTTTTTAGGGACTTTGAAATGCCATATACATTTCAGCTGGTATTATATTCCCTACTAATCTCTAGTTTTTTAGTTTTGATATTTTGAAAGAAAAACCATATAAAAAAGGGAATGCCAACTACAGTAACAAATTCAAATCTTATCCCAAATTAACAAATGTAATTTATTCTAATTGAAAAACAACCAACTATTGTTTCAAAAAATTGAGTGTTTGTTGAGTATAGATAGCTTCTTTTTTTTTTTTTTTAGAAATTCCACTTTGAATAGCATGTTATGAAAACACTGCACAGACTATAGACTCTTGGGAAATCTCCTTGTCATGGCCCCAGTAATGGGAGGCCCCAGAAGACCACCACAGTTGAGAGGAATCTGCAAATCTCCAGACATGCATAATTCTGGAGATGGAGGACAGTGATTCTCTGCCTTGAATCAACCATGAAACCTTAATAGGCATGAGGTCTGACTGTACTTAGAAATCAATTTTCGTTCTGGTTTTTCATAGCTTCTATATTTTCCCTTTTTTAAACTGCCCTAATCTGCTTTCCTACTGAGACTTATTGCCAATAACATATAGTCAGAATAACTGCATCCTTAAGCCTGGTGGGCCATGTAGTTATTCGTGCTGGGAATGCAAGAATGTCAGGAGAGTAAGGGAGTGCAGTATGAGCCATCAACATTTCAATAAATTAATGCATGTGCTCTGCTGTTGGCTGGACTTCAGGAACAGGCAGGAAGAGTCAAGGAACAGGAGCCTGCTTCCAGAGGGACTCTATTAGAATCACTATGAGCATTGCATAGCATATTAATGAAGGAAGAGTAATAGGAATTTAATTAAAGCAGATTTTGCTCTATATTACTTGTGTGTTTCTAATTATGTATGTTTTTTTCTTAACATTATATACACACACACATGCTAAAATGTTAGCATTACTGAAAAGGTAATCAAACTAATAAACTGTAATGAACAATCGCAGTTCTAAAGAAATAATAATGAAAAACTTCCTTCCTATTAGTAGCTATCATAAGGTCCTAGAGTTAGATCTCTCAGGCATCTTAAAGATCATTTGGTCCAATACCCTCCTTTTACAGCAGAGGAAATTGAGGCCAAGAGGGTTGCTGAGTCCTTGAATGGAAACTCTTTGAAGGCAAGAAATATATTCCTTCCTTCCTTCCATCCTTCCTTCCTTCCTTTTTTCCTTCCTTCCTTCCTCTCTCCCTCCCTTCCTCTCTTTCTTCCTTCCTTCCTTCTTTCCTCCCTCCCTCTGTCCCTTTCTTCCTTCCTTCCTTCTTTTTCTTACTTCCTTCCTCCCTCCCTCTGTCCCTCCCTTCCTCCCTCCCTTCCATCCTCCCTTCCTTCCTTCCTCCCTCCCTTCCTTCCTCCCTTCCTTCCTTCCTCCTTCCCTCCCTCCCTTCCTTCCTTTCTTTCTTCATTCCTTCCTTTCCTCCTTTCCTTCCTCCCTCCCTCCCTTCCTTCCTTCCTTCCTTTCTGTCTTCCTTCCTTCCTTCCTTTCTGTCTTCCTTCCTTCCTTCCTTCCTTCCTGCCTTCCTTCTTTCCTGTCTGTTACACTAAGCTGCTTTAAGTATGGCATATTATGCTATCTCATATCCCATACCCTGGTATACCCTTAGATAAGAGTAGACTTAAACCAAACCTAAACTTTGTTTTAGAGATTTTTTTTAGACAAATCCATTTGAGGAATTAACTGTTGCTGTTTCTTTTACGAGACCCGATATTTTCCCATGCATTTTTGCTGCCTGTCCTCCATGTCTAGATTTCCCTCCTTCATCATTGCTGCCTTGTGGCTTGTCTAGATCTTCTACAGAAAACGTCTACTAATTCTGTTTAATTTTAGCTCCTTCTCTCTGTTAATTATTTCCCATTTATACCAGTGTGACCTTGTTTGTACACAATCATTTGCATTTTGTCTCCCTACCAGACCCTGAACTCCTTAAGAACAAGGATTGTTTTTAACTTTCTTTGTATTGCCAGTGTTTAATTTAGCACAGGGCTTGGAACACAGTAGGTGCTTACTAAATGTTTGTTCATTCTATTAGAAAAAGTAAACCAATTGGTGAAGGTTTATGATGCGTCATTTTTCAGTGAATGTTGAGCCACAGAATTCTTTGAACTTGCCTTGTCAGGGGAATCCAGTGTGTGAGGCAGGAGGAGCTACACAATCTAACTTTATAATAATAGAAGCTTGGAATGCCTGTTCCAAAGTTTAAGCAAGGTTCTCAGAGATGATCTGACACATCAGCTTCTTGGCATGCCTCGGACCTTCCCCTGCCTGCTTTTCTTCAAGAGAAAGCCTAAGGTATATCCTAGGAGTCAGTTGTTTTCCTAAGTTTCCGTAAATGATAAAGAACAGAATCAATTTTCAGTTCCTAAGGTGGAGAAAGGAGGAGAAACCAGAAACAGAAAAGGGTAAGATGTAATTTCTCCCCCGACCCCCACCTCCATAGAATGTAAGTTCCTTGAAGAAAGTGGGTGTTTTGTGTGAGTTTCGATATTCCCAGGATGTAGTTTAGTACCTTCTTCTTCTTTTTTTTTTTTTTGCTTTTTGGAGGGCAGTTGGGGTTAAGTGACTTGCCCAAGGTCACACGGCTAGTTTTTTGTGTTAAGTATCTGAGGCCGGATTTGAACTCAGGTACTCCTGACTCCAGGGCCGGTGCTCTATTCACTGCACCACCTAGCCGCCCCAGTACCTTCTTCTTGAACTGAATGAGTATTGCAATATTTAAATCAACTTCTGTAGCATTTCAGTTTCATTATCTAGTATGTAACAGCTTTGTAAAGACATAATTAGTCATGAATAAGTAGTTGGTGGAATAATAGACTCTAACAGGAGAATGTTTGATGTTGGGTAACTTGAATGAGGCCTTGAATTAAGAGGAGCCACCTCATGTTTGGCCCTCATAGTCCCCCTGGATTTGATGCTCCAGGATCTCTCCTGGTTTTGACCTAGAAGCCCTAGCATACCACTGTTGGCATCCTTGTGTCAACAAATGCTACATGAAAAGATCCATTGTTTCAGAAAGGCCTTATTTCCATCTGAACAGGCATCTGTAGTTAGTCTCTGAGTCCTTAAGGGTGTGCTACAATTACAATCCTCATCAGTGGTGCTTTTTCCCCCTGATTGTGTTGATGCATTAAAGTACTATGGATCATAAGACACAAAACAGTTCATTCAAGGACAAGACCAAAAGCAGAGGAAGCACTATAGCACAGGTGGGTGGTAGTCAAGATGATGTCAGCATGAAGTTGCTTGGGGTTGATTCAGCTCAGGGGTTCTGTACAACCCATACCAGGAGGGTGATGCTGTTTTGGCTTAGGCACCTAGAGAGGATACAGACATAGCTGTCTTCAAATGAAGATAGTTTCAAGTCAAGCATAGATGATTTAGAAGTTCTGAAATGATGCCACTAGCCCATGAATTTTGGAAGACCGAGGAAATAGGGACTCTGCTCAAGAGCTAGGTAGAGAGGAATTTCCATGTTTTCCCTCAAGGTGTGGTATTCTCTTATTGCTCTGTACAGGGGCTATTTTGTCTGCACCTTTTTTGTGAGAGTTGTCATACTGTGTACCCCTGGACTGTGGATTTGCTGTGGAGAGGAGGATGGGAGATGAGACAAATGCTTGTATGTGGAATGTCTATTGAGGGGAAGATGCTGGGGTGGTGAGGTACAATTCCCCTGCTTCTCAGAAAGACTTGACTAGTCAGAATTCTGAAATGGATGCTTGCAGTCACGTAGATTAAACAATTACTTGTAGTTTGTTGAGATTGTTGTTACTACTTTAGGTCACAATTGAAAAAGATTCAGCATTGGAAACCCATATTCCTGGGGGAGGGGTGTGTAGGTAGGAAGTACTACTGTGGCCAAGAAGGTAAAAGATGGAATAGATAGAGAGTCAGAGCAGCCAGAATTTGATAAAGTAATCCAAGGTAGGAGGAAAGAAAAGAAAAGAAATTTATACCTAGAATGCAGAACTTAATCTGAAAGAGAAAAAAAAAGTAGTTAACTTTAGTAAAGAAAAATGGTCTCTGTTGGTTTTTAATTCCTCCTCTGATTAGAAAATTCCTTCTCTAAAATTGTGTTTAAAACCCTGGAGATCTCTATGATAAGCAACTTAAAATCTCTTATGCTATTACATGCCTTCAATTTTCCTATATTTTCCCTGTAGAGGCATGAAAAATCCCTGTAGGCTTCAGAGTGTCTTAAGTGCTCTAGTTATACATACAATATTCGATTTGAACTAGTATAATTTGCCAGTTTTCATGATTTAAAAATTGTATGGTGTGGCATTTTAGAATAGTCCAAAGAATATCATGGCACTTCTATAATCTTGTAATGCAACCCAGCATTCTAACACCCAAGAGAGAGGCACCTAGATTCAAAAGGCAATGTTTACCTTTGCAAAAGAACTTTCCTAAGCTGAATAGAGTTCCCCAGCACACACTCAGGCATTTGGAAATCCCTAATCAACAATGACTTTTGGTAGGCTGTCTCTTTTCAAGGTGCTTTTGTCTTGTAAAGAGCTCATAGAAGGTGACATTGTCTGGTTTTTTTACATGTCACAGTGCTTGGCTCCGATCCGGACATTTGTGAACACTCACCACTTACGTGTTAGTTTATTAATTCATTCTTATCTACATGCTTGGATAAAATACCTGAAAGACTAGGCCAGTTTCTCTACTCTTCTACTTCTCAAAGACTAGGATTTTAAAGGAGCCTGTTGTTGTTCATCCTTCCTTCTAGAAGAGGACCATGAACATTTTGGAGGTGATATGACATGCAAGCAAATTGGATTTAAGTGAGGGAAGACTACGCAAAGTCACCAGTCTCACTTTCTTCTCTGGAGCCATGTGGGGCCAGTGGCAAGATATACATCAGGATGACTGGTGATGGCCCAGAATGCAGTGGAAGACCTTGGTCTTTTAAAGCTAAGGTCTTCAGGAGATCTCACTTTGACTGAGGCAACACCCATTCAGTGGTTAAGGTGAGGTTAAAAAAATGAGGCAAAGATTGACCTCTTTAACTTAGTCCAGAAAAATTTACCTTCACTCTGAATCAATCTGGGCCCAAACAATGACCAAGTGGGATTTGGCCTGGCACTTACTGTTGGCCAATCAGTGAAAGCCAGAGTGATTTGGGTTTAAGGCATGGACCTTAAGAAAGACATCTAGCTTATAAACCCTAAGGTATCTTGTGAAGCTTTAGAAGGAAGGGAAGAGAGAGAGAGAGAAATTGACTCATGATTTTACATGCTACCCACCTCCAGATAGAGAGGTCATGGACTCAGAGCAGAGATTGAGATATTTGTTTTTTGTTTTTTATTGTTATTGTTATTTTGGATATGACTAAAATGGGAATTTATTTTGCTTTCCTTGTAAGGGGTTATAGTGTTAGTGCAATATTTGCAGCACTGACCATGACTATAAATAGTCCCATATAGTGCTCGATCACAAAATATAGCAGATTCTCCAAACAGAGAAAAGAACCGAAGAATTTATTTAGACATCAGAAAACCAAATCCCAAAACCAGTAATCCATTTCCATAATAGTAGTAAAGAAGCTAATAAACCATAACAACACAGAGAGCCACAACATCCCTTAGCCTTCCCACAAACCAATATAGATAAATATTTGCTCTCTATCTCCCTTCCTGAACTTCTTTCTCTCCCACTGTCTCTCTAGCTCTGACTCCTAGCTTCCTATGGCTCTGCTCTAACATTTAGCAAATTCCTCCCACCACAGGCTCCATGTGATCACATTCAGCCTATGGGGGGAAAGAGTTTACTTTCAAAGCAGGAGAGGGCTTCAAATTTCCCCTAGGTCTATTAAGAGGCAGGGAAGATCTTCAAATTCACATTCCCATTACAGGAGAGAAAAGAGAATAATTCTGAATTTCCAGAAATATGTTCAAATGTTCCATGTCTTACATCCCATAGTAATATGAAAGTAATAACCAAATAATCTCAAGTCAGCAATATCATTGCTAATTTAAAAAAAATATGACAACCAGTTGCCATATGATTCCACTTGAAATCTTCATGATTTCCCATAAATAAACTCTACTCTCTGGCCAACGCTGCCTGACTACCACTCTC
The DNA here is from genome assembly GCA_028646575.1 of Pseudocheirus occidentalis. Taxonomy (NCBI): domain Eukaryota; kingdom Metazoa; phylum Chordata; class Mammalia; order Diprotodontia; family Pseudocheiridae; genus Pseudocheirus; species Pseudocheirus occidentalis. Next base: position 2,318 of record JAQQSW010010266.1, on the reverse strand, counting down.
CATAGTAGAATGTAAACTCTTTTAGAGTTTAGAGTCGAGTTTCCCTTTTGCATTTGTATCTCTGGCATCTATGACAGAATCTGGCACATAGTAGGTTCTTAATAAAAATTATTTTTCTTTCGTTCGTAACCAATATCTATACCTGAGCCTTAAGCACTAGCACCTGTTACAAAGACACAGCACTAATTATATACAGTATCAATTGGTCATCCTTAATAAAAGAAATATACCAAAAGGGTAAGCTGACCCATATTGTTATTAAAAATTGAAGTTTTACACCCTCTTCATGTTAATAATAAACCTAGTACATGTCTTAATAAAACTTAAAATATATTCAGTAATGAACCAAGGGACATGCTAATATTAGACTTAGGTACAAGCCAGGGCTGTCTGGAAGATCAATATAGTTCCTTCTATATATATTTTATTTAAGAGGATTAGCGAATGAAACTCTTGAAAAAATATCTCATTAAACTTTGGTTGCAATGAAATGTTTATTGTTTCCAAGCTATAGAAACCTGATAACATGACAAGTTTATTTCTATATCCAACACATCACTTAATTGCATTAAAAAGCTGATTAATAGTTTTAGTGGCTTAGTACTACTTAATCTCATGTCTAGACTGAACTGGAAAACTTATCAAAGCTATGATTTCAGCACAAACTAAGCCATAACATCATTAGAGGGTTTGTTTTTTTTTAAAGGAATCAATACAGCAAGACAAAATGGTATTATAATGTAGGGCAATGAAAACAAAGGGGCGTCAACCCCTGAAAAATATAATAATCCTGTATAATAAACTGCCTGGGGTGTCACACTGGTATAATGAAATGGAAACTAGGAAACCAAAATGACAGAGGAATTGAAATTGACCATTTACTGGACATTTGAGACATTAATTCAAAATATAAACAGTCAAAGAGAAAATTCCTTTCATATTAAATTTATTTTAATATATTTTTGTTTATTTTGTTAAAAATATCCCAATTACATATAAAAATATTTAACATTCATTTAAAAAAAATATTGAGTTCCAAATTCTTTCCTTCTTTCTGTCCATTTCCTCCCCTTTCACAAGACAGACACTATGATATAGATTATAAATGTAAAGCCATACAAAACATATTTTCATCATATCAAATTTAATATAGATAACACTAAAGGAGTTAAGCACTGAAGAGAACTGAGAGTAAGAGTCTATTTACTCTGTAGAATCATATCTTCAATATACCTTGTTTAAAAACAATGTAATTATGAATTAGAAAATGAAAACTTTTTTCCCTTACAAGACTGTTTGCATTTTTTATCTCTCTCTACACCCTCCACACACCATTTCTAAATATTGGTGGGATTTATTTTAAGAAACATGGCAGTACTAAGCTGTGCAATAATTATAAAGTCCTATTCAAACATTTTTTAAATGCTGATTGAGGTTAAGGGTGACACACTCTATTAAAGAACAGATTTTTTTAAAGTAATATCTCAGCTTACCAGTAAGTCTGATGAAATAGTTCATTCTAGAAATTAATAAGTGGTCCACTCTAGTTTCTAATTAGGGATTTGTAGATTTTGTGTAACATATGCATCATTAGTCAGGTAGAATACTATACTCTTGTCTGAAAAATTCATGTACATTTAAATCTAGCCTGAGCCAGTCATTTCAAGCTTGTTGCTGAAAATATTGTATATCACTTTGCTTCTTTTTTTTTTTTTACTGCCAGCTGTGATCTTGCTGAGGTTTCTGAAACTCTACGTCATTCTCTCATTTCTAAAGGCTTCATGGAATTAATCTAAAAGCGTATAATCATTCTAGAAACAACCTTAATTAACAGCCTTGATGAAAGAGAGAGTTGCCAGATTCTGGGTCAGTTTTATAGGATTTTTTCCCCTGTTTAATCAGGTTAGAAGTATATTTTGGTATTTCTCCATAAACTCATTTTATTGTTCCCCCATGGCATAGCTCACCCTTGAAAATCATCCGATACACCTTTGCCCTTGGGCACAATGTCACTTCTGATGAACATTTCTAAATCATTTCTCTTCCAAATGACCTCTTGCAGTCATTTCAAGTATTATGTTTCTCAACTGCATTTTATTTCTCTCTTATAGCTCTCAGCTAGAATACATGGAAAGAAGGTTGTTTGCCAACCCCTCTAGTGGTGATCACAACAATATCTCTATTTTATTTTATTTTATTTTTTCATTTTTCATTTTAATTTATTTTCTTGGTTACATCATTCATTTCCACAAGGTTTTGAGTTACAAATTTTCTCCCCTTTTTGTCCCTACCCCAGCCCAGAACATTGATCCCACTGT